>OX456523.1:189836408-189862334 GCA_949748255.1 Eustalomyia histrio
AAAAATTTTTATGGAATCCATATATCATAAACCGTTCGGAATTTTGTTTTTATGTCTTTGGCAAAGTTGTAGATCCAAACCAAAGCAAAAAAATTCTCATATGGACCGACCCAAAAAAATTGCATCCACTGCATCAAAATTGCAAAAAATTGGATTATATGGATTCCATAAAAATTTTCCTTTTTTAAAAAAATCATGTTTGGGTGCAAAAACTTAGGGTGTCCATAAAAAAAATTTCGATGTAATCTGGCCAAGTACGTTGCGGATTTTTTTTAGTTTCGATATACACTTCAAAAAAAACCGGGTACGAAAGAGGAACCAATTTATGTGTTGCACTGTGTTATGTATGGAACAAAATTTTGACTCGAACGCCCATTTTCATAATAAGCCTGAATAACTTTAACGCGTTGCTCGATTGTGTGTCTTTCCATGGTTCAAATTAAGTTAGTCTGAAATTGAGAAATGTCAAATAAAATGCAGAAAAAAATTTGACGTTTAGGTTTGGTTCACATTCAACATCGGCCCTTAAAATTTAACCAACCTTTACTATTTCATTTTTTTGAAAATTCATAATATATTAGGTGTGTTTGACGTACGCTACCGCGGGTGCCCGCAAGAACCCAATCTTACCAAAAAGACTTTCTTGTTACAAAAATTGGGAATGTTCATAAAAGATTAATTGTGTTTCCCTTATCCGTACTTTTTGCCCGAGTAAAATTGTAAAATTGCCAAATCATGAACTGCTGCTAATAAATCAGCTGTTTTGTATTTGTCAAAAAATTAGATTTAAAAAAAAAATTTACAATAAAGAATTTTTTTCTTCTTAATAATGGAAAATAATTTTTAAAATGTAAGTAGTTATTTGCCATTTTAAATATATTTATTTAATAAGCTGTTTTTTAATATAAATTAATTTGACGTTTATTTTTGAATATAAAATGTGGTTTTGTGCGTTCCCAGTATTTTGGGCATTTTTAAGATTTTGTGAGAGAATTTTTAGCTTACTTTAATTTTACCAGGCTTTACCTCATACAGAGGTAACAAAGTGACTAATTAGAAACTATTTCTTAAACACAGAAGTCCACAAATTAAATGTCTAATGTTCCCACTTTTTTCCAGTAGGCAAGGCATCTAAATGCCTCGCAAACAGTATTTAAAGATGCCAACATAATAAAAACTTTCGTAAAATAAACGAAAATTTGTTTTACGAAAGGTTTTGAACTATTATAAGTGCACTCTAAAAATTTATTGTAAAATTACTACTATAAAATAGGTAAAGTTTTATTCGGTAAATATAAACACCAAATGCGTAAAACTGTTCTGTACACATTTTCATAAACAATAATACTAACATAAAGTGTTTTTAAACATAATGTGCTTACAATTAAACACTTTATGTCTAAAGAGGACAAATCATATCGCACATTACAATATGCCCTGTAGAAAGCTGCAATAAAACATTTAAAAATTGCTAAATGTATTTTATGTATTATATTTTAAATAAATTTATTGTTTTATTGAAAAAGGTTTTTTGTGCATGGAAATATGGAATTTTAAGCATTCAGAAATGCATTTTTAGTTCTTTTATGAGTATATTTACTCTTAAAAGAAACTTTTTTTACGCACAATTTTAGTAAATTTAAAAATTAGTTTCAAAATTTCCTTAAGTTTTTACGCTATTTCAATGTAAATTTAAACATTATGTGTGCATAATATTACGCCTAATGTGGGTATTTTTTTCGTTTACGCACACAGAGTAAATTTATAGAAGGAGTACAGTTTCCTACTATAAGTTGGGTAAAATTTAACAGATATTAATTAGAGTGTATAGTAAAAAGTGAATTAATTTCAGTACAGTTACGCAGTTATTTCGTTGTTTATTTTACTAAATTATCTCTGTCTATACACTCATAATAATCCATACATAAAAATACAATCTTAAGGTCATTTAACAAAAGTTATTGTTATTTTGACATATTTTCCATTTGCAGATGGCATCTACCTAAAGATAATTAAATGGGAAGCTAACTTTGCAAACATTGTTTTAAGAAAGTTATATAGTTTTAATGATAAAAACAAAAATATTTATGTTAAAATGTTTTTTTTTTAATTTTTAACGTAGAGCAGGAATTACAGTAAAAAGAAATCGAGGTACTGATTAAGAAGATTCCTATATAAATTCCAAAGTTATAGCCAATTGTTTATGGTAATTTTTACTACAATAATGTGTGAAAATTTCAAATAGAAAATTGGTTATAAGTTGGAAATTTATCCATGGATAAGCTTAATATATAGCTTGATTTCTGTATGGAAATATAAGCTCTAAGCTTAGATTTAACAAAACCTTTTTTGAGACGTCAATATTCAAAGTTTTTTAAATTTTAAAAATTCCATTTTTTTCTTTTGGCAAATTTAGAAATATTATTTATGCCTATTGCGAATATTTAAAAAATTTATTTCTCATTTGGTTATCTTTATGATGATGTCGCGTATAAATGGAATTGTTGTTCCTGCACCGAGATGTAGTCGAATTAAAATGAAAGTCTGCAAAAAAGGACTAAATAAAAAATCAAATTGTGACTTTTGAATTCAGCTGGTCAACATAAGTAAAATAAAAAGCGATGCATTAGCGTTCAAATAACTTTAATTATTTTCTTAAATTTTAATAACATATCCTGAAAAATATACACTGAAAAATTTTATTAAATTGTATAATATTGTTTATTGTACAAAGTGCTGGTATATAAAAATATTTGTATTGTTTTGTATGTTGTATAAAAAAACATATTAATATATAATTTATTAATAAGAAGAAAAATAAAAATTACCACCTACAGGACAATTTACTGATGTTATTTATCCATTTTATTTATATTATTTATTATATGTTGTTTAACTAACAACGTTGTTGATGCAACAGCATTATTAGCAGCCGATGATGACGTTAAAGAAAATTTTGTAGCTAATGCAAATGTAGATTTTGATTGTAATGAAGAAAATTTACAAGCAGTCGGAACGGTAATGATATGACGATTTTTGAAATTAATTACTGTAGAATTATAGTAATGTAAATTATTACTAAACATTATAACACATACAAATTAGGGCGGTAATAAACGATAACGATTTACATTAAATTTACACACGATTTTAAGTAGAAGGAATTATGTGGGAAAGGGGTCGTCGTCGCTGGAATTTTTAAGAAAAAATAATAAAAATTGTTTCTTAGTTTTAATTAACACTGTGTAGTAATTTTTTTGTGTTTTCTTTCAAGTTTTTGTTAGTTTTCATTTGATTTTAACAGCGACGACGCCCGTTTGATAAATTTTTAAATAAATTTTAAAACTTTGAAGAAATTTTAAAATTTTACTTTTAATTTAAAAGTTTTAGTTTTTTTGCTTTAAATTAAATAAGATTTTTAAGATTAACAAAAAACTCTAAATTTTAAAATATTTAAAACGTTATATATTCTTTTGAACTTGTAAATTATAAGAAGTAATTTTTTTCTTTGTATTTTTATAAATATTGTTTTCTATTTTTAATGAATTTGAAGCACATGTTATCATTTGTTTATATAATTTTGATTATATTTTTTATGTTTATTATTATTATATTTAATGAAAATAATAGAGGGTTTGATGAGGTTGTCATATTATATCATTTATATTTGTTTGTAATTATTATTATACATATGTTTGTGTATTAGTTTTTCTTTATATATAATTATTATATATATTATATATATAATACACTCACACTTTGTTATATATATATTCACTCATCATATATAAATACAATTTCATTTTATTTTGAATTCATTTTAACTCAAACGTTTGCATATTTCTTTCTTTTGTGTTACCGCTTTATTTTTTAGAATATGATGATATTTTATAATGAAAACGAGTAATATTTTTTTTCGACAATATATATAATATATATGTATATATTATATATAGATATATTATATATATGTATATATATTATAATATATTTAGAGTTGTTTTTTTTTTTTGTTTTAGATGAAGTAATATTTTAGTTGAGCTTTTTCTGTTTGGTTTATTTTTTGTTTGAGTCCCGTTTAGACACCGTTTTGGTTGTTTTTTTTATATGTATATTTTTAAAAGATTTTGCGGTATGTGGTACGTTACTTTTTAACCGAGAATATAAAAAAGCAATGTTGTACTCAAAAGACGTCCAAAAGCCGTATGCCAACAAATTCCGGGACATTGAATGCGTTCGGCGTTTTTCATGGTTTTTCGTTTGTGATGATGGAAAACTTCACTACAAATATACAGCATATTAGTGTTGTTGTAGATGTTACACATACAACATAAAAATTCAACCTCCTCTTGTGCATATATACTGCTGTTTTTCATTTAACTGCATTTACATATCAACAACAAACAGCAAACGGGTATCAGGCATCGTGCAACATCATCATCAACATCGCGTTTTAAAAAAATATACTACAGCAAAAAATTTTCTGCAATTTTTTTCATTTACAATACGCGCGTGAAAATATATGGAAAAGTTTCCCCCCTACTCATGCAACACAAAAAAGAAATCTATGATTGTTCCCATATAAATCTTGAGATTGGTATATAACCACCGAAGCCTACGACTATGTAAAAAGGCTTTTGAAATAATTTTGTAGCAACAACAGTTCATCATATTAGAAAGTATATAGTAGACCCCCCAATCCTTACATCCCTACACATCTTTTTTAAAAACGCATCTTTTATCTGCATATTTTCTTTCCTAATGGAAATACACTCAAATAATGTTTACATATTCTATTATATACGCACACGTTTGCAGTATGCAAAATGCAACTTCCTTTCAACAAACCCCAAACACTACTGCCTCTTGCGTTAACACAAAAGGCAGCAGAAGAAATGTAGACAACAAACCATAACTCTAATGGAAGCATAAAACATCAACAGCTTCCTATAAATAAACTTTTAAAATCTCCCAAAAAAAAAAAATATATACACCATTAATATAAACTCTCCGTTTACTACAAAAGTTGTTTTGAAAAAAAATCTCTCTGAAAGAAATCTTGCATGTACCGTGTTGTGTTTTTTCAAATTCATTCAACTTGTACTCTACAAATACCCCTCCACCCTAAAGTAGGCAATATTTTGAAGCGAAAACCTAAAAACAAACTCCTAAAAATAGGCAATACTTAATGCAATTTTTTTAAGCCCACATATACACACACTCACACACATAGATATCTATCAAATAAATGCATTTTATTTTCTCTCTATCTGCACTCCTATACAGAAAGGAGCCTAAAAATATACCCTCATTTTTTATATTTTTTATCCTAAAAAAACTTTCTTTCTAACCTTTAAGTTAAAAAGAGACAAAATATCTGGTTTTCGCAAAAAAAAAGTCTATTGCAAAATGCAACAAAAATTGCATTTTACCAAAAAAAAAAAAAATGTATGTGTATATGAAATGCAGCATCATCTATCTTTAAGTCATAGCAAAAAAAGCCGGTTTAAAAAATATTCTCTTTTTTCCATATATGCTCTCTTTCTAGCTCTGCCTGAATTGAAAATTGTTCCCAAAAATGCCCACTTGTATGCATTTAAATTTAGTGTAATGTTTATGTTTTTAATGTTTTAAAACCTGCTCGCCTTTTCTCTTTTTATTATCTTTATATACAAAAGTTTTCATGCAAAAGGGGCATTTTTGTATTATCATGCGCAGGTCTTTCGTTGTCTTTTTGCAATTTCTAGGTATATAACTAGAAAAATGTAAAAAAAGAACTCACACATCTAAATAAAAACAAACCAATACTTGTGCAATTTTATTCATGGGTTGTGTTTGTGTGGGGATATACGAGTTTTTATGTCTGTGATGTTGTTGGTTATTGGCAAGTAAATGCATTTTAGTATTGGATGCATGCTGCATGTGGCATGTAACGCATATGAAGAAGGTACCTTAGTTGTAGTTTTCCTCTTTTTTTATAAGACTGGTCGAGATATGTAGTTGGTAGTTTAATTTTAGGAAAAAATCTTTAGGTCAGAAAAACTATTTAAAGGATTTCCCTTCGATTGTATAATTTCTGGGAGGTATTTCAAACATAATAAAAAAAAATTAAATAGTCCTATACTTACTAAAAAAAAACACTTTAGAACTTTTACTATGTATAGGTAACCACTAAGGCCATTTACTCGATTTTCGGATCAGAGATTATATCTTCCTAAAATTTTCATTCGCTATATTTATGTTATCATAATTCGAGAGTTTCCTCCATGGGCATTATATTGCGATGTTACCGGTAATACGTTTTGATTTACACAAAATGGGGTTTTAAACAGAAAACCTCCAAAATTTTTTTGAAAATACTAAACAAAAAACACTGCATAAATAAAACTAGTACAAAAATGTTATATTGTGTAAAATTTCGGAAAGTGGTCCATGGAAGTGGTAACCATGATGGTAACTCATTATTATCACTTTATTCGCGAACAAAAGTTATTAAGCGAGTAAATAGCCTGGTAACTAGTGAAACTCTTTGTATGGTACTTGGTAATGTCTGTTTTTGCTGGGTACATATTCCGCGCTATTTTTCGCTGTTTGTATGGTAGTAAACGCCACCGAAGTAAAACCACATTAATAATTTGACATACTCTGCACCAGATGACGCGCCATAACAGTTCCACATAACATCACCCTTTGTCTACTCCCAGGATTACTATTGATAGACCTCATCGGTACAGCTTTCTTTCAAGGGGAGAATGGAAGAGGAGAAATGCATCAGCTGGATTTGGCATCAGGGTCTTCACCGGCGGTTCAAAGATTAGTTGTGAGGTAGATACTGGGGTCTTCTCTGGCATCATACAAGGCTTCTTTAGGTTAGCGGCGGATGGTGTTTTTCAAGTGGAGTTCTGGCTATCAGGGAAGCTTGCATACCTTTAAGTGCGGTTGAAGCTCGGTAAACCGTGGATATCATAGTCGATAGCCAAGCAGCGCTTATGTCCCTGTATGTATCTTCTATCCTCGTCTGTCAGTGTAGGGAAAATCTGTCTTGGCCTGATTACGTTGGTATGAGTCAGCAAGGGCTGGGTCGGTGTTAAATGTCTCCACAGCGATGTCAGCCGCTACATTATAGGCGGGATTTTCGAGGGGCGGATGGTGTGAACTGGGTACTTGTAGTACTTCGAGGCGCAGTGAAAGTAGGAGATATGTTTCGAGAATAACTGCCATGCTACTGGTTGATAGGCCGATACAGTGAAATATTCGGACGGGTGCGCGATAAACAATGTCGTAGCTGTGACATATCGGGTGAGAAGGAGGCGGTGGATCATCACATCTCTGATTGCCCGGCACTGGCAGGGCATGCCACATATAATTTTAGGCGATCATATAGTGGATGGATGACCTGTCGGTGATATCGGATGTAGGATTGGCTGATCTTATCCGTTATTGCTGACTGGGTGTAGTTCTTCGGCTATCCATACTCTAAGCATCTGCTTGATGCTTACAATGCTCACATTAATGGGGCCGTTTTCACTGTACTTTCAGCTTCTTTTTTAGGGACAAATTTTATTTATTCATAAAACCATGTGTGCTTCTCATGTTAGCTACATATGGTATGATATGATTATGTGATATCAAAATGATAATTTTTTTTTCTAAAATGTATCTCTTTCTAACAATATTATTTTTCCATCAAATTATAATACAATATAATTAATACATTCGTTTAAAATGGGATAAATAAAACACTGTGCTAGAAATTTAAACTTATTTTAAAAAGCTTTGCACCTTACTGGTAAAGCTAATTTGAGCACGAATTCAATGGTGCTAGTCGTTTTTTGAAGTCAGCACTCGAATTCACGATTTAAAATTTTAATTTAAAAATATCAATAAAAAAAATTCGCAAAAACATTTTTTTCTGCAAATAACAACTACATTGTTAATAATGGGGATTTAGAAAAATATTCAATAGAGTTAGGAAAAAAATATGGCAAAAAAAAAAATGTTTCCCCGAAACCAAAAATAGAGAAAAATTGTTTTAACAGAGTTAAATTGATTTAAATTTAAAAATGAGTCCAAAAGTATAAAAAAAAAAATTCGTCTTATGGTACTTTATTGAACCATTGATTGCATTCAACGTATTCAAATTAGCTTTACCAGTAAGATGCCCAGCTTGTTAAGATTTTAAAATTTTTTTATATTTGTCTGCAGCTTTTCCGTAATGTAGAATAATGTTTAAATTATCATGTTGTTTATTAAAACATTATAATTTTAGTGTGTTTTATATGGAAATGGATATGAGGTTCATATATCAAATTAATATATTTTTTGATTCCTTCGATTTGTTCATTTGTTGTTGTTGTTAAGACTGTCATAACTCAAAAAACCGATTTTGCAGGAATCGCGTTAAAAGATTTTTAATTTAGTCTAACTACCGGGTAAAGTACAAAACACTTTTGGTCGCCACTTAATGAGCAAAAGAGATATCAATATCATTTTTTGATATATTTTAGTATATGGTGTGATATTTCTGCATCATTAATACAAAAATCGCGTTTTTTCACTTACGAGAGCCTTGAAGTAAAGAGAGATATGTTACAGCCTTTTCAATAATTATGCTATTTCGTGTTTTTTTGGACTTTTTCAAGAAAATTTTTTTCAACAATTTATAAAATATTTACAAAAAAATAATGGACAATATGGTTGTTAAAAATTTCCATTCTCGATTACTTTAATGTTGTGTGGAAAAAAATAATTTCTCATATAATATCATACAAAAATTCTGTATTTTATTCCCAATGAACTTTAATATAGAAGATTAAGAAGAATTCCTAATATCTTGTGGACCTAAAAATTCCTTATTGTAAACTTTCCTCCTGTTCCAATACACTCACACAATATGTGGATGGTTGTTTCGTTTCCCTCAAGACATAGCTGACACAGAGGCGATTCCAACAGATTAATCTTCCACAAATGGTAGTTCAATTCGAAGTGGCCGGTAAGAAACCCTGTTAGTAGCTTAATGTCGTTCCTAGCAAGGTCCAAAATTTTCCCAATGAAAAAGGGGTTGACCAAAAGTTTCGCCTGTCTCATCCCCAAAGAATTGTTCCAAAGGTCTTTTGCCATTGGTAGTCCACCCTCCTTAACCAGGGCTACTATGGTGGACCAATTTACCCCACAGTACGGTTCCGGTCCTACCGAAGGTGTGGAAGAACCTATTCTAGTTAGTTCGTCCGCTACCTCGTTACCAACATGACCAATATGACTTGGTATCCAGTAAAGAGTATCCCGCGCGACCAACTGTTGAAGGGTATCAAAACACTCAAGAGTTATTCCTGAAGTGAATGTACAAGGCGACAAAGCCTGGAGTGCCGCTCGGCTATCAGAAAAGATAGAAATATGTGCGCCCTTTAAACACTTACAAATATTCAGTCTAGCGCATATGAGTAAAGCCTGTAGTTTAGCTTGGAATACCTTTGGCCACTTGCTCATTGGCTCCGAAATCCTCGTGTTGAGTCCAAAGACTCCCGCTCCCACACCGGAGTCCATTTCCACCCATCAGTGTACCAGTTTAGACTGCGAGTGTCTACTACTGGACCACCCGCCGCCCATATGTAATTATCGGTCTAACTATCATCTTATAGATACACATGACCATTTTAGGATTAAGACCCAAGTGATACCTACAAGACCATTAGTTGCCCAAATTGCCCTAGTGGCCTTCTTTATGGTATTTTCCATATAATAAAAAATATGAATATAGAAAAAAATATTGTTAAATTTGATTTGTTGAGGTGGTTGTTTATGATTTAAATTATAGACAAAATAAAATATTTTAATTTAATAAATATGTAAACTTTGTATATATTATTCGATCTCTCTATTTTAATTATATATTTTTTTAAATATTATCAGGCTCGCGATCATAATTAGATGTTACTAAGGAATAGTAAACATTAATTTTTTAAATGGAAAAAATGCTAGATTCCCAATTCGTTCCCAGAAATGAAAACATTAATAGTTGGAATGGCAACCCTGTCAATTTGTGCTTCGAAAATGGAAGGGTGTTGACAAGGGTCGTTCAATATAGATGGAAAAAAAACTCATTTTGTACGGGTAATCATACACTAAGTATGAAAAAAGGAATTTCGCAAAGTCATTTTCTTTAGGGTGTGTGATATATAAGTCTGTTCAAAACAATGAGTTGTTTGTGGGTTGGGTGGTTCATAAGGAGGCTAACGATAACCTGGTCGCTCGGGTCGAAAGTGTGCACTCCCTCTATCTCTGATCCTTACAATTTTTAACATACAAAAAATTAGTGTTTACTATTCGTTAGCAACATTTATGATTTTGAGCCTGATCAAATTTAAAAAATATATAATTAATGTAATAGAGATATAGTCTTAATGTGTATTTATAAATAGTAATCCTTTTTTAAATTTATTGATAATAAAAAAAATACACGGCGTTATTTTTTGAATCACAAAAAACAAAATGTTGTCTATGTCTACATTTTTAGTAAAATAAAATAACTAAAATATAGGTTTCCTACAATTTTTTTGATTTTTTCATAGTCTTATAATATACGCAGCAAAAAATTTTATTGGGTTTAGCAAGGATTTTTTTTTTTACTTCCAATCGATTGAGTGTTTGCAAAATTTTTGTTGAGCGAGCTTAAAAAACAGCTTGCTGATTTTCACCAACAAGATTTTGCTGATATTAGCAATTTTTCTGCAAGCACCGATCATTTTGATGTGTATCTCAAATTTAACTACATAATTTTTGGAAAATTTTTCATTCCTTTTCGCAATTATGAAATCATTTTTTGGAAAATCTGAAGAATGGGTTCGTTTAAAAAAGAAGTATATAAGAAGGAAATGCGATTAATGCAAAAACGCGAGATGAAAAAAAATTTGTATCACAGATAATTTAAGAGTTCATCCTTCACTAGAGTTTCTGAATACCTTAAAAAAAAATTTGTAGAATTTGTGAATACCCCAATCTCGGTTAGACTGCGAAATAAATCAACCTGATTGAAGTTAATACACTTTGTTAATCTTCATCGTTTACATATACATTTTGTGACAGTTAAAAGATTTACCTTGTCTTAACATTAATTTTTCACAGAGTGCTCCATTTAGTAGTTAACATAATCCGTATCTTGCTAGATTAACTTATTTGTGTAAACTTGGTATTAGAGTGATTGTCTAGCAAATATTTTGTTTCTGAAATTTATCATATAAGTAACGTACGATTTAAAGACGAGCTAAACTAGATAGAAAAAACAGATTCATTGTGACAACCGAATTTATTGTCAACCGAATGTTTTAGTTGGAGTCGCCGAAATATTTGTTTGTGGATACCAAAATTTGGTTAACACAATAGAATTTCTGTTGAAACCATATATATCTATTGTATCAGGAATACATTTGATTGCGACAACGAAATAATTCGGTTACTGCAACCAAAATATTTAGTTGGCAAGCCGAATCTGTTGCCAACTAAATATTTTGGTCACAATAATTCTGTTTTCTCTGTACACTTATTTCGGTTTTATATAAAATATGGAGAAAGTTATTTCTTTCTCGCAAAAATTTTTAATCAATATAAAAACTATAAACTATTTAAAATAAATTTTTCCAATGCACTTTAAGGACTGAGGTTAGCAAATAGTAAAGCCATGTCCGTTTGAAATAACCATAACGTTCCACAGAAAAAACCTAAAAGGGACACCAGTGCTTTTTGCTAACTAAACTTGCTAAAAAATGTTCTCTTTGTTTTGTCTTGAAATATTAATTTTCTATGGTTTCCATTAATTTTTTGAAAATTTTGGGTTGGAAGATATTTTTATGTCTTTATCACAAATTCTTAAAATAAATCAACAGCAACATACTGTTGAGAATCTGTTGACTAATGAACTGTATCTACCGAGCGCAACCATTTGGCGTATCTTTTACACATGGTTTGTGTTTTTAATTTTGGAGGGTAAACATCTATCATTTATTCTCTTCATCATGGATTTCAACGTGGGAGAGATGATTTATGCGATTCAGAAGTGGTGATTTTAACACGAAAGACAAACACCGCCCAGATCAGCCAAAAAGTTCGAAGATGATGAATTGGAGGCATTACTCGATGAAGATTGCTGTCAAACTGATGAATGACTTTGAAAATCATTGGGAGTAACTCAAGCAAGGAAATTTGATACCACACGAGTTGAAGTCAAGAGACGGGAAAAGACGATTTCGCATGTCTGAAGTGCTACTCAAATCGGGCCAGACAATATGCGACGAGACATGAAGCCGTAATATTTAATCATGACAACGCAAGACCGGTTAAAACTGTTTTCAATCGTTGCAAAACACTCTAACTGGAATACGCTTCACTTCAGAACAGGGTATTCGATGGTTAATTTTTGGCCTCAAAAAAATGAGCAGTTCTTTTGGTGGGGCCTCCATATGTTGCCAGAAGGATGGGCAAACGTTCTGGCTAAAGATGGCCAATACAAATTATTTTGTACCAATGTTGCACAAAAATCCTGCATTTTAAAGTTATAAGCTGGAGTTTCCTTATTCTTTTTTTTTTCCTCAAAGTAATGCTTCATATTAGTTCTTTTGTTTATTTGCTTATGCTCAACAAATATTTGGATAATTGGGAAATGGGATGATAAAGTGTGCAAAAAAAGTAAAATACAATAAAAATTGAGATAAAGTGTGAATTTACTTGTTAAAAAAGCTTCGTATTTTTTAAGCAAATGTGAGAACCAAGTATTTACCATATTAATCAAAAACAAAATCTTTTATTTTTAAAATTATATAATTAAAAAATAACCGCGTTTAAACCTACAAAATTTTGTTCCAACTTTGGGAAAAATGTTGCCCAAAAAAAATAGAGTTCGCCATTTAAATCAGCGCGATATAAAAAGAATCAATGGTCGACATTCTTGTGTAGTATTTTCAAAGCTTTGTAATTCAATTGTTTCCATGGATATTAATATATTTATAATCAAATCATCACACGCTCTGTAGTACATATAAAACATAAATGCTGAAAAGTGTGCTACAATATTTGCAGTTAATTCAACGTACACAATGCGTATACGCTATAATAATATAAATATTAATCTTACAAGACCGTCGTTTATTAAAAAAACAAAGTCAAATATATTGTAAACTAAACGAAATATAATAAAATTTTTTTAAATAGTAAATTTTTGTATATTATTTTTTTAATTATATGTTTTTAATTTTGTCAGGCTCAAGATCATAATTTAATATTACTAACGATTAATAAAAATACTAATTTTTTTATTTCGACCCGAACGACCAGGTCATCTTCAATTCGTTCCCAGAAATGGAAAACATTAACATTTGAAATGGCAACCCTGTCAATTTGTGCTTCGAAAATCGAAGATGGTTGCCAAAGGGTATTTATATAAATAGATGGAAACAGCTCATTTGTACGGGTAATCATTCACTAACTGGAAAATGGAATTTCCTTCGGATGTGTGATATATAAGCCTGTTTAAAACATGAGTTATTTGTTGGTTGGGTGGTTCATAAGGAGGCTTAAGATGACCTGGTCGCTCGGGTCGAAAGTGTGCACTCTCTCTAGCGCTGATCCTTACAATTTTTTCAATTTTATAAAAAATTTATGTTTAATATTCGTTAGTAACATTAAATTATGATCTCCAGCAAAATTAAAAATTTATAATTTTATTAAATTAATTTAATATAATTTTTTATAGTATTTAAAATTTATTTATTAAAATCATGTACTTACCCTCCAATCTGTATTCATATAAAATCTTCGGATCAATGGAATATCACAATAATGTTGCAAATCTTTGTGTAATATCTTAACATTTGTTAACATTATGGGCAGGGAGGGTTAAGTGTTTGTTATTTCGTTTTCTAGTTACTATACAGTTAAGCGTTTTTTTATTTTTTAATTTAGTGATACTAAATATAATTAATTTTGATAACAAAAGTACTTTTTATCTTTTTGATTCAGGTAATTTTGTAGTTTGATTTTTGATTAATTTTCTTTTAGAATTTTTAAAGATCGAAAGTTTTTAAATAAAAAAATTGCCAAAAATGTTTTTTTAAAGGGAAATTTTATATCTTATACGTCTGAATTTATTGAATTTTGCATAATGATGTCGAAGCCAAAATTCAATAGCCGGTTTGTGCAAAAAAGCCGAAATATTTTTCTTAAATCTTGTTTAGTGAACATAAAACATAAAAATGGCCGGTTTGAAGAGGTAAAACTTAAACAAATTATTGTATTTAAAAAAAGAAAATTCAGACGCTATGGAGGTAAAAGAAAAAAGTTTTTGTTGCTTTTTCTTTAAATGCTCTTTTTTGGTATTTAACGGTAGTAACTATTTTTTTTGTTTGAATGGAGTTTTTATTTTGGTTGAAAAGGTTTTAAAAATAAATAAATTTTTCGTTTTTTGTTTTATTTTTTGTATTAAGGAGATTAAAATTTTGAGTTCTATTGTTTTTGTAAATAGAGATGGCCGACGGTAGTTATTTAAAAAAAATTTTGAAATTTCACATTTTTTTTTTTAAAAAGTTTATTTTTGGTTTTTAAAGTCACATTGTTTGTGTTAGTTCTGTTTGTTTAAAATTCATAACATTTCATAATTTAACATTTCACTCAAGATGGTGTGGCAGCACTTAAATAATATGGCGTTTGAAAATTATAGGGAAAATTATAAAAAGACACACTTAATACGATGATGACAAACATGATGATAATGAGAACAAATGGTGTTAGAAATTATAGCAAACAAAAAGAGGAACTAAATTTGTTTTTCAACTAAATTTAATAATAATTTGTTCGCCAAAAATGTCGCTTGATCCAGAATGGTTTTTATTTTTCTAAAATTGTTTGCGTTTTTAAAGGTCTTTAAATTTTTAGTCTTTTTTTTAAGATATCTTCACTTTTCGTTTTTGGTTTTCACTTTAACTTTTTTTTTTATCAAAAAGAAGGTCAAACTTAAAATCTAATAGATTTTTTGTTGTTAAAGTCGAAAAATTGTGTAAAATTTTTTTTAAGATTTTTTTTGGAATTTTTTTGTTTTTTTTTTTTTGTGTAAATTTTTTCCCAAAAGTAGTAACAGTTGTTAACTAAACAAAGAATAAATGATGTGTGTATAGTATTGTATTTAGTTTTATTAATTTATTTTAAATATATTATAAAAATTTGTTGTGTTGTTTAGTCTGCCTGCTGCCGTACACTAAAAAAATGCCGCGTTTAAACATTCGCGTTTAGTAAATTTCTATGTGTGGCCGTGCAACATAAAAATGTTGTTGATAACAACAACAATGACATGAACTAGCAGTAATAATGGAGAACTTTAAGCAACTATACATACAATAATATCGCAACAACAACAACATCAACTTTAACAGCAACAATAAACGGCGGCCAATATATTCATACACACATACACTTACACTTGGCAGCATACATACATATTTACACACATATAGAGAATTATAACACAAAACATATATAGCTTTAGTTTTTAAACGTCACCGTCATCGTTTTTGGTTGTTGTTAATGATGATTATGATGTTGCTGATGCTTGCTATTTATACATATGTTTGGATGTATGTTCGATATCCTAGTAGTGCTACTTCCATGTCCTGTGCTACAAATGTTGTGTGTGTTTTGTTTTTTCAATTCATCCTCCAAAAGTGTATATTTTTATTTTTCGCCATTTATGGTTTCAATTTCATTGCATGTATTTTAACCCATCATCATTATCGTCATCATCATCATCATCATCATCAACTTCTAACTTGTATTTTATACACGCTGGTATTCCACCATTGATGTTTTTTTAAAATTTTCATTCTCTATTCCAATAGTGATGGTCATGGCCCTGCTGCCTCATCATTTGTTATAATGTCGTTCATTTAGCTATTTTTATTGTTGTTGTTTTTATTTTTCGCTATCTTTTTCGCCATTAGCTGTTAACAATAAATTTCAATATATTGAGCTTAACGTTTATGGAGAATTGTGTTTTGCTTCTCATTTGCTTTTCCACTGTTGTTGTTTTCTATAATTTCAAAAAAGTTGCATCCAGTTTTAAAATAATTTCTGTTAATGGCTTATAACACATAATACGTTTGTCATGTTAGTACAAAAAATGCATATTGCATATAAAACTGCACTGTAATATTATGGGTATTTCATTGAATTTCTTAATTGGAGTAAAATATTTCTATAGTAAACTAAAAACTAGTAACAAAGTTTAATAGGATTCGTTCTTGGACCAAGAGGAGTTTATGTAGCATATTTTATCATAATATCTTTGTATTTGTGATCTGTAGTATGACTAAATTTCATTTAAGCAAATACCGGAAAAGTGGATTTATTTGGGGGCAATGTCTAAATATTGACTAATTTGCTTTAAAGAGGCAGGATATTTTGGTCTCATAGAATCTCAAACAGATAGCTATGGTTTTGTGTGTCTAATGCCAGTTAAGCTCAATTCAGAAAGGACATTTCTATCGGAGATATGTCTGAATATGTACCTTAGAGCGACATTGGTATTATGATGACATATAAAATATTTCGGCTCTAGCTTTGACCTCTCGTGAGTTGGACCATTTTGAAAAAGGGTCCATTTTTGCATGTTTTGTTAATTTAAAAATCTGTTTCCTTACCATCATATACAATATGGGTTTCATCATAAGAAAGGTTTTTTCAAGGCACGTCCAACTGTATATACAATTTGTCCAAGAACGATCATCCATGTACCTTTTTTTAAGGATATTCTGTAAAAAAAACGGTTTTTGAATTTTTTGTTCGGGGTTGTTTGTAATAAAAATGCTAAATTAACATATTTGAATCTTTAGTCGATTTAATTAAATGCGGGTCTCAGCTTTTTTTGAAATTCGTGCCAGTTCGCGTTTGGCAAAAATTCAATGGGGTGGTAACCCTTCGTTTTAAATAGGGCAATATGGGTATCAATTTTTTTCTTTTGCCAAGTACATCATCTTTGTATGTAAATAACACTGTCCAACAAATTATGAATTTTTGAATGGAACAAAATAGCGACCCCATAATTCTGAAAGGGTATGTTGAGTAGATCATTTTTGTAGAACAAACTTATGGTCCAGCACGTCTGAGTTTTTTTTTTACAGTGGGTCAAAGTTTTCATTTTTTGGTCGAAGGGAGCATTATACTATATGAAAAAAATGCTGTAAGTTAATGTCTGAGAGAATTCTTATGGTCAGAGTTGTATTTTGGAATTGTATGAGGATTATTTTTGTGGAGGATCTTAACCCTCTAACTGGTCTCTTTAAGGGTCAATTTGACCCTTTTTTCGAGAAAATCAAAAAATATCCTTTAAAAAAGGACATTTAAGTGTTAAAATATTCTACGAAAATGTTTGCCGGAAAATTTCAGTGGGGTCACCAAAGACACCAATGTTGTAAATAAAACTCTTTACGCTTAATTAGTAAAATTATACACCAACATATACAAAACAGGTAAAAACGGCGTCAAGTTCGGCCAGGCCAAACACTGAGTTCTCGCGTCTAGTCAGCTGTGACTTACAAATCGGGTGTAATATTTATTAAAATTAATAATAAAAAATAAAAGAAAAAATTCAAGCATAATTGAGCTACTAAGCAGTACATATCGGGTGTGATTTTTACTAAAATTAATATAAAAAAAGAAAAATTAAAGCTTAAATAAGCATGGCGGATTCTGTTTGCAAATTAAGAGATTGGTTTTGTTTTATTTGCGGACATTTTACGCACCATCAAAGCAGAAGAAAGATATTCCCTACAATTGACGAACCATATTCTCTTTTCTTTGGAATACGATTTTTATCTGAAGCTTGGATACTAAAAACCGTATGTACTACTTGCGAAAGTGGTCTTTTGACCTGGTACAAAGGCGGTACTAAGGCGCTGCCATTTTCTGCGCCTATTACATGGATTGAACCTGAAGATCACAAATCAGATACATGCTATTTCTGCGTAAATTACAAATTTGGTAGAAGCCAAAGGCACTACGCGATAATGACATACGAAGCAACAAATAATGTCATTTTACCAGAAGTGCGCTGTGAAGGTGTTCCGGTGCCTCAACCGCCTACACATACATTTTCGGCCAATATGACAGTCGCCAATACAGAAATAACAGCGGCGGTTGAAAACATATCAGATATAAGTTACTTGCCTCTTGATGGTTTAAACATATGTCCCAATTTGATAGACCAAGCTTATTTTGAAGATCTTTTAAGAGATTTAGGACTAACAAAAGAGAAAGCTGAAATATTATGTTCCAGATTGAAAAACAGGAATTTGATAAAAGCCGATGTAAAAGTTACTTTTCCAAGAAAAAGACACGCCGATCTGGAAAGTTTTGAAGTAAAAAAATAAATATGTACATACTATAATAAACCACTATTAAAACAAAATTATAATTTTTTTATAGAAGTTGGCGTGTAATTTTGCCAATTAATCGTAAAGAGCTTTATTTACAACAATGATGTCTTTGGTGACCCCCACTGAAATTTTCCGGCAAACATTTTCGTAGAATATTTTAATCCTTAAATGTCCTTTTTTAAAGGATATTTTTTGATTTTCTCGAAAAAAAAGGTCAAATTGACCCATAAAGAGACCAGTTAGAGGGTTAAGATCTTCCATAAAAATAATCCTCATACAATTCCACAATACAACTCTGACCATAAGAATGCTCTGAGACATTAACTTAGAGCATTTTTTTCATATAGTATAATGCTCCCTTCGACCAAAAAATGAAAACTTTGACCCACTGTAAAAAAAAACTCAGACGTGCTGAACCATATGTTTGTTCTACAAAAATGATCTACTCAACATACCCTTTCAGTATTATAGGGTCGCTATTCTGTTCCAAAAATGCTGTTGGACAGTGTAATTTTACGGTGGGTTGCACTAAATTAACTACACTCAAAAACAGACAAGCAATATAAATTTATCCAAAATTTCCTTCAAATTAAGTCAAATTTTATTAAAACTTTTTTTAAAAAATTTTCTAAAAACGAATAAAAAGTCCAATGTTTGAGTAAAAACGAAATAGTTTATAGTTCATATCTTTCCTAAGTAATATTTCTTGATTTAAGAAAAAAAAAAAACAATTATATTTAATATACCTACAATTACACTATGGAACATTTTTGGGATTATTGTCTGGGGGGTGAGATGAGATATTCCAAGTCAGGGTGATGGTACTAGGTCAGTATAGTAAAACCCTCAAAGGGTTTGGCGTTCGTATGTGTCAGTTTTTTTTATGACCTTTTAAATTTTTTCCTTATCTTGATGTTTTTTCGCTTAGTTGTAACATTTTGGCAAAAACGTAGTTTAACATAACTCGAGAACTATTTGTCCGATTTTGCTAAAACAAACTCAAAAAAATTTAGAATTACAATTTCTTTAATCCGTTCATATAACGTTTTTCTTTATAATCAACAGTTTTGCCGGTAAAAATAAATTTGTGGAGAAAAAAAAATATTTTTTTGCCTAAATATTAAACATTTTTTTTTTAAATTCATAAAAAATCCAAAACGGAAAAAAGGATCAAGTGTTTCATGTAAAGTCACATAACCTATAAACAAAATGCGACATAGATCATAGAAATCGATTAACACGTTCTGCTTTTATTTACAATTAAGTGAAGGTATCCCATTTTGACAAGAATATTGATATTTGTTTTTATTCAAAAAAGTGTCATTTATCGCATTTTTTATAAATTTTCCCCAATAACTCCAGACTTCTGGCCATAAACTACTAAAAAAATTAAGTAAACATTTTTATAATTTTTTATTTTTATTTTATTTATTTATTTTTATTTATTTTAATAAATACTGCCTAGACTTTTTCGATGGTGGTTGTTCGGGACTAGTGGCATCGCATTCATCGCTATCATCAGTTTCTGAACCACACATAATGTCAATGTGTGACTCCACTGTTGGCCCTTCTGCATCTCCTGAAAATTCTTTATCATCAAGATCATCCTTGTCTTGCCACACAAGCTTACTCCACCAGCAAATTTCCGCAATTATTGCACTCGGCGACTTTTTGCCTCTATATCTGTAAGTTTTTGTTTTATTAAAATGAGTTTGAAAAAATAAAAAATCAGTATTACCTCATTTCAAATGGCATAGCAACTTGATGATAGCGTTCACCTTGTTCATCAGATTCGGTAGCCAATTGTTTGCTGAAGTAGTCCAGATGATGATGTAAATAATGGATTTTCAAGGACATGTGGACACCAATTTCCGAGAATGCTCTTAACTTCCTTGCGACAGAAACATCGTAGTTGTTAGAACGATGCTTTCCCAACAAGCCTTCTATTACTTCTTTGATTGCCTGCCATGCATTCAATTCAGCGTCAATCAAAATATTGTTGAATGCGTCACTTTTAATCAGCTTTCGTATATCTGGACCATTTACTACGCCTGATTGGAAAAAATTAATTTCTTAAGATGGAAAATCATGGGAAATGAATGTGATATTATAACTTACCTTCTTTAATTTTACTTTCGCTGAGTCTCGGGTAAATTAGTTTCAAACACAAGAAAACTTCATCTCTTTTGGCGACAGTTTCGATAAAATTCTTAACAATTCCAAGTTTAATATGCAGTGGAGGCAGCAATATCTTCTCCTTCGGCACTAGAGGCTCACGAATAATATTGGCCGTTTGTAACCTGCTGTGCTCTCTGAGTTTCCATCCGTGGCATGCATATTGGTCACCGGAAAATCGTGTGTCCCAATCGCACAAAAAGCACATATATTTTATATAGCCGCTTTGAAGACCGCAAAGCATTGCTACAACTTTTAAATCGTAGCATATGCGCCACATATGTTTGGCGTAGTTAACCATTTTTAAAATATTTTCCAGTGCATCATATGTTTCTTTCGTTTCTGTACTATAGGCGATTGGAACTGAAGGTTTTTTATTGGTCTTATGCAGTAAAACCGGCTTCAAGCTGAGTTTTGAACTGTCAATAAATAATCTCCAGTCATCTGCTTCATATTTTATTTCCATTGCGTCCATCAATTTTCCTACATCCGGGCAATATGCAGAAGTTTTTTCATCATTCACAAGGAATAAACTTTTGAGTGTTGCCTGACGACTTCGATAAGCTGTGACTTTCACACCGGGTGCCAACAAATTGTTTGATTTTAAAATGGAAGCCAGCTCTTCCGATTTATGCTGTGTTAATTCCAACTTGGCAACAATTGAATCAAGCTTATTTTGATTTATTAAAATTGGCTCATTGGATACTGATGGCTCATATGGGGGATCATCACGTGCATGATATGTCGGAGCAGTCGTAGAAGAGAAAATATCTGGGCTAGAAGCTTTTGGCACAGGAATGTGGTCCGAATGAGGCAATGGTGTTGCGGCACTTGCAACACCAACCTAATTATACGATTTCCTTATCCTTTTTGCGGCTCCTTTATTCGCACATGCATAGCAATTCAATGGATTGTGACCTTCGCCAGGATTAGTCCAAGTCATTGGGATACCGAATGGCATACTTTCACGTCTTCTATTTTTCAGCAGCTTTTACACACTATATTTGGTACCCAATTTTCGTCCACTATAACATTTTGGTTGAAGTACATCTCGTATGTTTGAACAAAATCAGTACTGAAATTTCCCCTTTTTTTATGTGTTGAGACATATTGACCACAGCAGTAGCAAAAGCTATTTATATCTGGCTTGCACAGTTCCATATTCTGTTCAGTTTTGTTCACTTTTAAAAAACTGGAGAAATATCACTTTTACTGTTCGCGTTCGTCGGCACTTGTTGAATGACAAAAATCACAGAACCAGTGTCAGAAAGAGAAGAAGTATAATGACAATGCATGTTTTATGTGAACATTACAGAACCTGTGTTGCCACATCAATATTTCTCTTTTAGTACAGTAGAAAAATATGAGAGAGTTCAGCTTGTGAGTGTCAATGTTTTCTCCAAATAATGTTGTGCATATCTGGAGCAAATTTTTTAAATTCATTTATTTACCTAATTGTGAATAAATGAGAAAGGCGTGCATCGATTTTCATGATATATGCCTTTTTTTGCTCATGAGTTATGTGACTTTACGCAAAAGTAATTAGTTTTGGCACTTTTTTCCATTTTGGATTTTTTATGAATTTAAAAAAAAAAATATTTAAATTTTTAGGCAAAAAATACTTTTTCCCTTCATACATTCATTTTTAACTTCGAAAGTGTTGCACATATAGGAAAACGGTATAGAAACAGATTAGAGAAATTGTAATTCTTAATTTTTCTAAATTTGTTTCATCAAAATCGGATAAGTGGTTCTCGAGTTATGTTAAACTACGTTTTTGCCAAAATGTTAAAACTAAGCGAAAAAACATCAAGATAAGGAAAAAATTTAAAAGGTCATAAAAAAAAAACTGACACATACGAACGCCAAACCCTTTGAGGGTTTTACTATACTGACCTAGTACCATCACTCTGACTTGGAATTTCTCACCCCCCAGATTGGCTGTTGTACTGTGTTATAAATAATTATAATATTGTATGAAAATGTATTCTTAGTCTGGGTCGAGATCATAGAAAATTTTTTTTTCAAATGAAAACTATTCTTATTTTTATTTAGTAATCATGAAGAATACACACAAAAAGTTATGAGACACAAGCTGAATGGAATGCATTTTCTGGTCCGCTGCTATTTTCACTAACATTATTCGCGCCCTTAAAAGTACCAATTATAAATGTCTCTATTTAAATCACAAAACAACGGAAAAAGCTATTTGTGATAACATACAGTTGATTTTTGTTATTGAGTTTACATGAAATTTACTTACTATTTTTGTGTACATATAAGTATTAAAAAGATTAACTATAAAATATAAACTTCACTATTAAACTATATAAAAGTTTAGGGAAAACATCTTAATATTAAGAAATTTTCATCCTAAAGTATAATAAAACTATGTTTAGTTAAAAATAAAAAATAGAACATAATTTACTCCCATTTAGTTCAAAAAAAGTGTTAAAACGAGAATGTACTTTAACTTAATGTGTGTTAATTTATTTCGCGAGTAGTAAAATCTACTAATTTGTAGAAAGGTATTTCTAAATACAGTTTTTAAGTCAACCACTTTCTAATTTTTAAGAATTGTTTTCTAAAAATTAGTTCAGGCGATTAAAAACAAAAAGTAATACATTTTTTTGCTATGTTAATATTGATGCAACTTAGTTCAGATAAATTTTAAAAATTTAAAAAAAATTTTATTTTTTTTAAATAAAAGTTTTCTAATTTTTGGTAAATAATAACTTTAGGTATAGGATTTTTTTCGTTGGAAAACGTTTTAAATTTTAAATTTTATATATGCGCAAATTTTCGACTTATGGTCTTCATTTTTTATTAACTCAATTATTATTTTGCATTGATGCGTATGGGTCTTTATTATTTGTGCTTAGTGCTATGTAGCAAAACTGCTTTTAAGCTACTTTTGAACGAATCAATGAATAAATCTCAATAGATCTAAAAAAAGTCGTAAATTGACGATAGTCAAAATATTAGCTTGTTTTAAATATTTTGTCAAGAGAATGCGACAGTTTTAGGTGCCGTACCATTATATCCAGACGATTTTGCGTGATTTCAATGTGAGTGCATAGAATATTTCACGGTTGATACAATGATACAGCCGCGCCAAACCTGTGACACAATAAAAAATATTGAGTGAATATCTTCTGTTGGTATTGAACTAACCGGAATAGGAATTTAATTAGAATGCGAAGGCGGAAATTTAGCATCTGTTGTTGATTTATGCGCGCATAAGGCTCACCTTCAACATGGAGTATGGGATCCCACCAAATAATTGGAACACAAAATGACATAGTGTCTCCACTTCCATTATATTTATTTTATCAGGAAATGCAAGTTGTACACACTATCGATGATGTCTAACTCTTAATACATATAACACTTAAAATATTTTTCATACAAAGCAGTTTGGTGAGGCCGCTAGAAAGGAGATTTTTCCCTTTTTGAACCACCTTTTTTCTGGCCAAAATTCCTTAAAGTGAACCAATCTTTAAGGAACACACATTCAAAATTTTTGGTTGCTACACTCCAAAAAATGTATGTAAAATTACTACTATAAAATGGATAAAGTTACATGTAATATTACTTGCGTATATGTAATATTACTTTCGGTAAATATAAACACCAAATGCGTAAAACTTTTTTGCGCACACTTTCATATTCAGTAATACAGCCACGCAGCATTTTTAGACACTATGTGTTTACAATTAAACACATTATGCCTAAAATTAATATTATGTTGTTAAATAACAATTTTACGCACAAAGATTGTAAATATACTCTTATAGTAGTAAAAAAAACTATGACAGTTTAAAATTGAAAAAAAATCAATAAAATTTTCAAACCTAAAAAATAGATTTTTTAGTTTTTTTTAAATTTATGAATTTTTTGGAATTTATTGTTTATATTCTTGCTGTGCACTCTAATAAATTTCTGTTGAAATTTACCCAACTTATAGTAGGAAACTGTACCCCTACTATAAATGGGGTAAATTTACTCTGTGTGCGTAAACGAAAAAAGTACACACATTATGCGTAAGTTGGTACACACATAATCGGTAATTTCCCATTTCGCAATATTCACAAATATTATATTTATAAAATTTTAAAAAATTAATTTTCGTTTTAAGCTTTTTTTATTTTTTTAATATTTTCCAATTTCCAAATGTCAAAATATTTATTACCATTCTAAGTTAGTATATTTACAAAATTAGTGCGTAAAATTTTAATTTAGCAAAATAATACTAATTTTAGGCACAAAGTGTTTGATTTTAAAAACATTATGTCTAAAAATACTTTTTGTGTGTGTTATTGTATATGAAAGGGTGTACACAACATTTTTTGGCATTTTCTGTTTATATTTACCGAATTTTTGTAATATTACATAAAACTTTACCCATTTTATTGTAGTACATTTACAAACATTCTTTAGAGTGTAAGTTAACAAACAATAAAATTATGGTTTTTATTTTTATTGTGAATTTCTAAAAAATAAATTTTAAAATTTCATTGAATTTTTACGCACTTTTAATGTAATTTTGTGTTCATCAACTTACGCATAATGTGTGTAATTTTATTCATTTACGCACACAGAGTAAATTTACACAACTTATAGTAGGAGTACAGTTTCCTACTATAAGTTGGGTAAATTTCAACAGAAATTAATTAGAGTGTAGCCATTCCATTTCGTTTACTGGGTAAACTGTTTTAATTTTCCAATCCATTTCCTATTTCATTCCTTTGTCTAGTATTTCCATTCCACTCGTTCCCCTTTTCATTCTATTTATTCTCCATGTCTAGTGTTGAAATTCTACACATTCCCCGTTCCACTCCATTGCATTCCCTTGTCTACTGGACCAGTTTCACTTGATCGTATCAGTTCTTTCGTTTCCATTCCCTTGTATTTCATTGTTTTAATTCCACTCGTTCCCCCTTCGATGGCATATCATTAGAATTGTGTTGCATTTTAATTTCATTATCATGCAAAACCCTGACCATGGATTTATCTTGGCTCTAGCCAGATCGGTTTTGGCAATGGGGAGACTTTTTTGTCACGTCCCTGTGGAAAATTCTTACAACTTATTTAAATTTCAAATTTGTAGTCAAAGGACTCGGTCGTCAAAGGGGTAGGTCGTCAAGGTGGAAAATTTTGCCATTTTTGCCCCTCCCCGTATGAATTTCCAAAAATCTCGTAGCATCAGTGAGTTAGCACATCTCCAAGTAACACATATGGATTGGGCAGACCATTAACAGGGGGCTTCACTCTCTCTCTCTCTCACGTTGCGTGTAATGGTTAGCGCGTTGGACTGTTACCCAGAAGGTAGCGGGTTATA
>OX456523.1:189862534-190073296 GCA_949748255.1 Eustalomyia histrio
AAATCGTCTTCATAGAGTTTGTTTCACACACGGCTAGTCCGATTAATAAAATAATTGACCCATCCACTGAAACCCTTTGAGCTCTACTTTTGAGCTCTACTAGATAATATTCAATAAAAAACTCTACTGGAAAATATCCTAACAAACACTCTGAATAAATTCACTTTTCTCATCAGAGCAACTAATACATATAGTGGTATTATCGGTAGAATATTCAAACAAAATCCATGTTCTGATGAATCAATAGAGCTAAAGAGCTTATAGGGATGAAGAAAAACATAACCTTGCTGTACAAAATCATTATTTTATAACATTCCCAATTCGTTCGAAATTAGTTATTTCTTTGTTTTCAAAAACCGTACAACCAAAAAGTACTGCGAAACTCCAGTATTAAAATTGACAAAGCATTTGTATTTGGTGCTATTCCAGTGATTCTTTTTAATGGTCCACTTTGTATAAGTGCTTTGCCAGCGTATTTCAAAGTCTGCGTTTGCTGTAATTTAAATAATGTTAATGATAAAAATACTTGTAATTTTCATGATATGCAACATTAAGTGCTTTTTGTTGACTCCACAGATTTGGTCGAAGTGATTTTTTGTGTCTGCTACTTAATAATAATTACATTACAAAAAAAATGTACTGAAACGAAGTGCTTATTATTTCCCAGTCCTCTTGTATTGCCCTTAAATAAAAAATACTATTTGACCACTTTAAGGTCTTGTAATAGGTCAGATAGAGACTTACCGCCAAGTACATTTTTAATTTTTCAACACTCCTCTATAATAACTCTAAGACTCATTTACTCTGTTTTCTACATGGACAATAAAAAGTGCCCAAAAATCTTTGGAACTTATGATTGCCCTGTGGTATGTGACTATAAAATTATTATTATTATATTGATGTGACAAATTCTTTTACTTTTTTATGATCTTTTTAAAGTCCTCATAAGAACATGTTTATTTCATTGCTGATTAAATACAAAATTAACCTTTCAGAAATTCACTTTTATGTGCCAAAATGACATTGAAAAATTATTTGTTTTTAAAGCTACATTCATACTGCGCCCCTAAGTACGAATTTTTGCTTGCAACAAGTTTTCGATTCAAAATTTATATGAAATTTGGAAGTTGAAAACATGAAAAAACTAAATATGTAATTTGGGAATCAGTGGGAATGTTGCTTAAATCAAAATTCAAACTAATTACTGACAGGAAATTGATTGATTTTAGTTACTTATCAATTAAACCATAGAAATCGGAAAATCATGTTATATAACTAAAACAGCTTTAGACCGACCAATACCCACCACCACTGAAAATTATGTGGTGATTTTGTCTAAAGAAAGAGGAAACGCGTATTTGAGTGTATTGGTGCGTATTTGTGTGTACTAGGTGTATGTATATTTTTTTATGGTCATACGTTGAGTCAGAGATTTCCAAATGGGAAAGGTTACCAAATGAGTTTTGCATACTGAAGAAGTCGCTAGGCAGGCTGAAGTCATGTTGTAATTTCATTGACAGTAATGAATTATAAACCTATAAAAAAAAACCGGTCTTTTAAAAAATCCGGTTTCGGTTCATTCGAAAATTGTTTTTTTTTTCAAAAAATGATTAACCGGTTTGTGTCACAGAGCAAAATTTGGTCAGCTCCTGGACTGAAATTAGTTGATACAACTGAATATTTGGTTGGTACATCCAAACTATTCCGCAATGATATTGGAATGTGCTAACCGAATTTATTGATTTATTGGTTAACCAAAATACACTCTTCAATTCCGTTGGCAGTTTATTTTTTGCTACTGACCAATTCCAAATTATTACTTTATGTTGTCCCACTTGGATACAGAAAAACAGATTCGATGTGGTAACCGAATTTTGTTAGTTACATGTACGACCACATTATTCGGTATATGATATAAAATCCTATTAATACCATTCATTAACGAAAACTTTTAATTGGTATTAAACTTATATCGAAGTGAAAAAATCATGATAATTCTAACCGATTTGCATTTGATTTATTATCTGTATGTAACGCTAGTAAAAATAGCTGAAAAATCCGGACTTAGGTTTATTCGATTTTATAAAAAAAAACCGCAACCGTTTGGGTTTTTGTAAAATAAATAATCCGATAAAACGATTTTCGATTACGGTTTTGAATACTTTACCTATGACCATTGATATGTTCATTGCAATACGGTAAATTGCATAGGTTTGCATATAAAATGCACTAAAACCTACTAAATCAACCGAAATGGTCATAAAAAGCAGATGAGGACAGAAAAAATAAAACAAAATTTAGATACATTTAACACTAAAGACCAGCTATGTATTGTTTTCACTATGATAGACAAGGATAAGAGTTAATTTTTTTTTTGTTAATAACAAAAAATTGATGAGTTGTAGAGTGGTTGTATGTATGCATAAAAATCCCTTTGCTTTTAGATTTTAGTTAATTGCAATCTATGGATTGAAGTTATTTTATGTATCTGTATACAAACAAATGTACCTATATGAAATTTGTTCATTGAGTTTTAGCTCCCCTTTTTTTGTTGGTTTACAATACAGCAAGCATTTGCAATGAACATTTTATGTTTTCCATGTTTTCACTTTTTTTCTCTAAATCTAACGTGTGAGTCCTGACACCATCATAGTTTACTATTCTATGTCGTTAGTCGTTGGCCTATGTTGCAGTTTGGGTTCGTTTTTATTTTGTTTCTATTTGCTTGAAACTACTATTTGAGTTAGAAAGAGAAAGGCTTTGAAAAATTTGTTGATGCAAGTGCATGAATTTAGCTATTTCTTATCAAAAGCATCCTATATTTTTTGTAGTTGTTGAAGCTTATGTTAATATTGTTTGGTTTAAATTGTAATCTTTGATGTTTAAAGTTTATTTGTTTTTTTGTATTTGCAAAATTTTTGATTAAAATCAAAGTTTTTAAATATTCAACCTTAGAAAACAAGCAAGTGGCTAAGTTAAATTTTTCACTTATCTTTAAGTGTTATTTGTTACATTTTCAAAGCTTTCATTAAGTTAAATATATACTCGTATTATTAAAATTTGTAGTAAATAGGGTTTCTTTAAAGTAATGAGATAAATCTTTTAATCAAAAGTTACATTTATTTGGTTTAGAAAGCTACTATTTTTATCTCATTTTAATAAATGATTAGGACAAAGTTTTTAGTTAAGTTTGTATGCAACATATGGTAAAGTTTGTATTGAATATGGTAAATTGAAAATCGGATTGAGGGTTACAAGAAATATTACCCGGCTTGGAACTTCAGATCTTATTGAAATTTGAACATATAACACAAATTGAAATCTAAGAGAAACCTGTATTATATTATTGCCAGCGTCGCGGCTTAAATGCAGTTAAAGCTACTGAATACCAAATTAATTTGATTGGGACATCTTTCTTATAACCAAATAACATATATATATAGAATGTTTAACTAAAATTTGATACAGTCTCAATAAAATAATGTGATATTACATGTTATTACACTCAAAAAAGTAAGTTAGTAGAAAAAGTACAATTTAATAAGGGTTTTTTTTTTTATTAAGTATACTAGTTTTCAGCAATTTTCTTTTTTTGTTGAAAACCTGTTTTATAAAAATGTGAATATAGAACAATAAAATATTGTGTTAACTGCGATTTGTTAAGTGTTTTTTTATGATTTAAATTATAGACAAAAATATTTAAACTTAGTATAGATTAACGTGCCTATTCCTACGAAGAAGTCTGTGACTTTAGTTGTGACTGTATTCCCCCCTGTGTTTGTTCTTGCAAAGTCACCATAAATTCAATTTTTTAAAACTTTTGTTTTTAAAATACGAAAAAGTTAAGAGCTGATATTAAAACCATCACAATAGTGACAAATAAAATTTAAATGTTATGAACTTTATTGTTTTTTGGTATGGAAAGTTAAAACTTTCAGACAGAAGGAATAGACACGTAAGTATAAATATTTATATATATTGAACCATACGGAATTTAACGCAAATAAAACAAGTATGCAGCCTTTAAATAATTGAAATAATTTTGTTTCTACATCTTTTATTTATAATTATTTTTATATATTTATAGATTTTCAATTAAATCATGTAAGATCTGAATATTTTTAAATTTTAAACAGTTTGTAAATAATTTTCCGAATCACGAAAAAAAACAATGTCTAGATCTGAATTTTCAGCAAATAATTTAACTAAAATATAATTTTTCTACAAATTTTTTGATTTTTTACAGTCTACTAATATTCAGACAAAATTTTATTGGAATTTTTTCATTTAAAATCGACTAAGTATTAGCACAACATTTGCTGAATTAACTACATTTTTTTTTTTTTGCTAAAAATCAGATCACTGATTTTCACCAACTCGATTTTGCTAGCATTAGCAATTTTTCTGCAAGGACCCTCCTGGTTAAAATTTTGCCGTCTCAGTAACATTTTTTCTGACTACTAATATTTTTTCTGGCTTTACTAATATTTTTTTCAGTGTACCACAATTCGGTTAACAAAAAAAACGGTTGCTACAACGGTTGCTCTGTTTTGTTGTTCAGTTGTCTTATTTAATATTTATATACCACAACATTTTTTTTTACGTTTCAAAATATTTAATTTAAAGAAAAATTTATTTTTCGAACCACGCCGAACGAGGCCGATCAGATTCATAGTTCACACTCTTATTTACTGCTATTTAAACATTTGAATATTTTATATTAATAAAATAAAAAAAAAAGGATTTAATGCTTGCCTTTTTCCGGGATTTGAACTCGAAAATTTGTAGTACTAGGCTGCCTCTCTACCCACTACACCATAAACACTTATAAATGTTGATGACTAATTTTCAATTTAAATACTTTGTTAAGAAATCAAATATATAATATTCCCAAATGCGTTTCCTAATATCAATCATTAGTGACGTCTATAATCAATACATTCCCCTATTGGTATATTTGACTAGGATAACCGCTATCACCTTTACAAAAAAAATAAACAAATTTTTTAGTATATTCACTAAAAAATTTTTGGTTGTTACTTAATGAGTTTTAATGTTAAAATAAATGGCAAATACCAATAATTGTAAAATATGCTTGCTATTTAGTTCCTTTGCCCTCTCTTTAATTAAAAAATAAAAAAAAAAACGTTTTTACAAATTAATGTTAGTGGTTTTGGTCGAATTGCAACCAATCCTTTCAGTGGTTGAAAAACACGGATGTTTTCTATTTAGTCCCTCTTTCAGAAAAATGGATTTGTTCATATCTGCAAACTTGTGTAAAACAGTGGAACAAAAATATAAAATAAATAAATTTATGAAAATTTTATATAGAAGAAATGTTTTAAAGCCGATCGGTCAGATAAATAAGTACGATTATGTACATCAGCGTGGTCCGAAAAAGACTGTGGTATCCAGTGCGAAAAAGCAGTACATGGGCAAGAAAAATTGTAAAAATAACATTTTTTCAAAGCCTCCGATTACCGCGATGACAAATAATCCTGCCACATTTGATTGAACATCTTGAACACGTTAATTGTGATAACTTTACTTTTACCGATGATGTATATTTTGATCGGTCCCATAGATACGATTATTATATCACACGCAGGTCGACGTTTACGAAAGGTATATATGTATGATGAACAAATCGCCAGTGGATATTGGCAAATCACGACTGCATGTTGGCAACCTTCCAATAAGTTGAAAAACCAATGCACGGAGGAACCAAAAAAAAAGGTCCTGTCAGTCCACATATGTCCCACACAGGGAAATCTCACTAGAACTTCGGTGGTTACAAACGAAAAATTCTCCAACTGAACCATCAGTTTGGCAACAAATTCGTTTGTCAGCACGAATCTAGTCTCTGGTGCTGGGGTTTCAGATTCAGGTCAATAATTTAAATGAGTTGCTGTTAAAGCCCATTCTAAGATAAGTATTATTCTCGGCATTAACATTTATATAATAGTTCTCTAATTTAATGCAGTACTATTTATTTACAAAGTTACTTATGCATAAACAAATCCCTTTTTAAAATCATAAAAAGTGTTTACGACAAGAGCTACAAAACACTAAATCATTTAGATATTGTTGTACATAAAGAAAATTCGTGATAAGGGTTTTGAAAGATAAAATCCCATTTTGGACATAAAAATTGCGATATATCACCTCATGCACACTAAAGACAAAAAACAACACCAACTACTACAAAAAAGAGAGACAAGCGCGCGCGAAAAAAATCAACAACAAACAATTGAAAAAAATATATAGAATAAAATTCTAAAAATGCAGTGAAATGCAAGACAATGCTAAAACAGGCTGCATAGAGAAAACGGCTGACTATCGCGAACCAATGCAGTTGCACAACGAATAAATGCAAAAATACATGAGAATTTTTCATTTACAAGAAATGGTACCTACGGTAAGGAGTGTAAGGGGAGACCCACCAACCAACCTAAACTAAAACTTCATGAGTGTGTGTACAAGAATATTTGAATAAAAGGAAGAGTATGAAGAATACCTGCATATGTAGTACAAGTAAAGAATAACACATGCATGTGCAATGCTTACACATGCACACACACACAAATTTCATACCCATATTTTTCTTTCCTTCCTGCCTTCTAGCCAGTCAACCAGCCATCCTGCACAACAGTTTGTGCAATATGTACTTTTCTATTTGGGCCTAAAAACAACAACATGAAAAAACTGCAGTTTTTTCCGCGATATAAAAACACACACACATACACACTACTTGCAAAGTACTTGCAGCAGTTTTTTCATTGTCGTTGTTGTAGTTGTTATTTGGTTTTGGTTGGTTTTTATTTCGGAAGGAAAAAATACAACAAACATCTAAAGTTTGAGGCATGTGACGCATTGCGACGAGTTAAGAATTGTGTATGCAAACAAATGCTACAACATGTGCCATAAGGACAATTTTAAGCTCAAACTCCAAACGATAACACGTAACATGTTTAACAACGAAATAAAACGCGTGAATATCAAATGGGAAAACATTGAAGAAAAAAAAAATCGCGCAAAAACCTTCCTTTTGATCATGAGATCGCACTAACAATATGTGCCAATGTAAAAGTTAAAGATCTCAAGCAATAATTTCGAAATCTATGGCTTTGAACTGAACCACTTTGTGACCGACCGAAAGTGACTGGCTTCGAATTTTTAGACCAAACTTTGATAAAGGGTAAAGTTATTCACAACGCGTTGAAAGTAATTGGAACTACAGCACAGTTAATTGTTTTTCTCGTCAAAGAATTTCACTTGAACTTTAATGGCCTTACATTCTTATTTTATTGTTAAAGAAATACACAATAAACCTAAAATGTAAATATTCAAATATTTTTCACCTCAAAGTTTTTTTCACCACAATTTTTTTCATCTCAAAATTTTTTTGCTCCACAAAATTTGTTTTCACATCCAAAATATTTTTCACCTCAAACAATTTTTTTCACCTTTATAATTTCACTTCTAAAGTATCAAAAACAGTAGAGGACAGAGATGATCAAGTTTGTACTTAAGTACTTTTTGTTTTTATAACATTTTGTAATATTTTTTTTTTTAATAATGGTTGATAGATCATATTTCTTTGGGGCTGATACTTTGGTAGATTTTTTCCACAATTTAGCACCTCAAATGTACTTTTGTGCCTAAAAAGTTAAACATACAAAGTCCATTATACCATACAAAGTATTATAAATAAAAATAAATAAAAAAAATAATACAAATAATAAAAATAAAATAAATTGTTTTGATAAAAGGTATACAATTGTGTTTATTTCTATACTACAAAAAAATGTAACGGGCGTCACAAAGGGTTCACGGCTTTTGACAAAAGACAAAATTTTTTTGGCTGTAAAAAAGTTATTTTAAAAATCTCCTATATTCATCTAAAGATTTTGTGTGCTTTATTATGCAAAATTCGATAAAAATTACTCAAACACTCTTCAACTTTCAAAGTTACTTCCATTTTTTTGTAGCGTGCGTCACAAAACTTTGTGATTAATTATTTCGCAATAAATATTTATGTATTTACATATGTAAATATTTATGTATAAGTTAAAGGTATCTCTTTTGAAAAACCAAGAAGTTTGTATATTTTTTAGTCTAAAAACGCGTATGAATGTAGCATTCATCACTAAGCATTTGCTCATATATAATATATGTGTCATTTTTTATACCAAGAAATTTCTAGGACTAGAAATTTCTTCACGCGAATTTTGACAGCTGGAAAAATCTAGTGTCGTAACAAACAGGAAATAACTAGAATAACTGACTACTTATATAAATACGGGTACTTGGTGACGCAGTAGTTCAGTTGATAATAAAACTCTGTGCTAAGAACTAAAGTGTGGCTAACGTTTAGTCTAAATCGTGTAAATAAAGTGTGCTATTAAAGTGTTTTTCTGTAATTTTTAGTAACTGTTATAAATAAATAGAGCTATAAATAATTTCAGTGTTTATTATTTGCAATATAGAAAGAACTCGATTTATTTAAAAGGTAAATAAATCAACGATATTATAAAGGGTAAAATCTTAACAATTGGTGTCAGAAGTGGGATTGCAAAATAATAAGCAGTCATGAAATTGGAGGAGCTAAAGGTGGAACAGCTCAAGAAGTAATTGAGCAAATTGGCACTACCGACAGCAGGAAATAAGGTTGAATTGCAAAAGAGGCTCATAGAGGAATTTGAGCGGCGTAACATTGACATTGCAACGTACGAATTTGATGAAAAAGAAGAAATGGAGGTTAGTATCCGTAAAACAGAAGCTAACATGGCCGCTATGATGGAAAACAACAAGAAATTGTTAGAAACTTCTAGAGCAGACAACGAAAAATTGTTAGCTAAGCTTCAGGAAACTTCTAAAGCAGACAACACAAAACTGTTGGAAATTTCTAGAGCAGACAACGAGAAACTTCTAACTAAAATGGAAATGAAATTGTTAGAAACTTCTAGAGCAGACAACATGAAAATCTTAGAAGCTTCGAGAGCAGACAACGAGAAACTGTTAGCTAAGATGGAAACGAAACTGTTAACTAAAATAGAATTTTCGAGGGCAGATAACGAGAAAATGTTTGCTAAGATGGAAGAAAAACTTCAGGAAACTTCTAAAGCTACCAATGAAAATGTTTCATGATGTTGAGAAAAAACCAGGAGATCTAGAAAATAAAGTAAATAATCTCCAATGTCAAGAGGGTCCAGTACGAATTATTCAGGAAAGTTCTGGTAGAGCAAAGGCCCCTATTTTTGATGGCATCATACCGTTTAATGTTTTAAAGTTCCAGTTCGAGACAGTTGCCGCCAGAAATATGTGGAACATCGAAGAAAAAGCTATAGAGTTGATTCTGGCCTTAAAAGGAAATGCTGCAGAAATTCTAGAAAGTGTGCCAATCACCTGCGGGAATAATTATGACGACATAATGGCGAAAGTATGGTGGCGAACACAAAAAGGAAATTTACCGAATGAAACTTAGAGGTAGACTTCAGAAAGCAAATAAGTCGTTGCAAGATTTTGCAACAGAAATTGAACGGTTGGTGCAGTTGACTTATCCGGGCGAAAATCATCCATTCTTAGATCAGTTCAAAATTGAAGCATTTGTGAATGGAATTCGGGACTCTGATGTAAGACATGCGGTATGTGCTACGCAGAAATCGACGTTCGCTGAAACTGTTTCATTCGCGCTGGCCCAAGAGACTGCGAAGGTGATTTCAAAGCCACAAACATTTAAGGTGCGTAACCTCGAAGTGACTGCTGAAAGACAGCAAGATATAAGCACAAAGTTAACAGATGGATTCAGAGAAGTGCTCACGGAGTTAAAGTATGCATTTAAGCAGGCATTAGGGGAGAAGCAAGTCAATGCCAAGAATAAATGCTACAACTGCGGTAGAGTGGGACACTTTCAGCGAAACTGCAAAGCACCCAGCAAAAGCCTTCGAGCCGATCAGTAATCACCTCAAGAGTCACCGTTAAACTAAATAGAGCTAGCACTACGGGGCATGAGCTAGCTCCCACAACAGATGCCCCACAATCTCCATATCAGTAATACAGCAGGAGAAAAGCAATCTTACTGCTTATGGGTACATCAACGGGCGAAAGCACATTTTTACAATAGACACAGGAGCACCACAGTCAATCATCAGGCCCGATTTAGTGAAAAAGGCAGTTGAACCACTATACGGGGTAAGTCTGCGCACAGCTATTGGGGAGCTTGCCTCTGTCTATGGTAAAATAAATGTAAAACTAACAATTGCCAACATAACCGTCAATCATGTATTTATTATTGCCGATATTGTGGACGAAGTAACCATTGGTGCAGATTTCATGATTGGTCACGGCATTAATCTGCATATGGGGCAAAAAGTTATGATTTGGCGTAATGTTGAAATACCCCTTGATGTTGGATATGAGCAAGCGGATCGGGTAAGAAAGCTAGTTACAATCAGCCACCAAAAAATACGAGCACGGTCAGAAACTTTAGTATGGGTGCGCATGGAGGGAGATTGTAAGGACAACAGCTTGTGGGTGAACCAACAGGAATAAAAAGTAACCTGGTAACAGCGAAAGCCCTCGTGAAAACCAACAAGGACAAAAGAGTTTCTGTTAGAGTACTGAACCTATCAAATTGTGAAAAAGTTGTCCGAGCGAACTCTGAAATAGCCAAATGTACTGCGCCAGAAGCAATAATCAGTTGCGAAAAGAACTTGGAACCTTCCAATGCGCCCGTTGAAGATCGAAAGATGCTGGCAGAATATGTGGAAAAATGGGTAAAAGAACTAAGAAATAAAGCCAAACAATTAATCAGGAAATACAGCTCTGTCTTCGCCATGAGAAACCAAAGTCAAGGAAGAACGGCAATTGTGAAACACCGAATAAATACTGGTGAAGCGAGGCCAATAAAGCAGGCGCCCAGAAGTATTCCTCTAGCAAAACGAAATGAAGTAAAGGAGTTAGTCAACGAAATGGCGCGTAGTGGAGTAATCGAACCATCTTCTAGCTCATGGAGCTCGCCTATAGTTTTAGTTCAGAAAAAAGATGGCAGCACTCGATTCTGTGTTGATTACAGAAAACTAAACGATATCACCAAAAAGTACAGCTATCTACTACCGAGAATTGACGACACTCTACACCCGCTAGCAGGAATCAAATGGCTCTCCACATTGGACTTGCAAAGTGGTTATTGGCAAGTAAAAATTTGTGACCAAGACAAGGAGAAAACTGCCTTTAGCACAGGTGACGGATTATGGCAGTTAAATGTGATGCCCTTTGGACAATGCAATGCTCCAGCAACATTCGAGCGGTTAATGGAAAACGACATAATTGTCATGGGAAAAACTTTCGATGAACACCTGAAGAACTTAGCAGAAGTCTTAAGGCGTTTGTGCTATGCAATTTGAATGCTTAAATATGGTAGGTATTGCGGTGTAAGAGATTTTAATAACGGCCAATGTAAGTTTATTTTTGGAAAGAGTACATATTAATACAAGTTCAACAAAAACAAGTAAGAGCGGCTAAATTCGGCTATGCCGAATCTTATATACCCTTCACCATGGTTGGGCAAAAACTGAAGTTTATATATGGACATATATGAAATGGACAGATTTATATACGGACGCCTTTAAGAGGAAATTAACCATTTAGTTTGGAGATAAAACTTGGACTCGGGAAGATTTATGGTTCCAGAAAATAGGTATTTTAAAAAAATTTATGTTTTGGGCATAACTTTTTTGTATCTGAACCGATATTTCCGAGTTTTTCAGCAAATATGTTATACTAAAGATTTTCGATCTTTTGCTATATAAGACGTATCCATAGGTCATAATACAGCTCTAGAATAGTGTTTGTTGTTTGTGTATAAAAGGTTAAGAGGTGAAAGAAAAGAATTTCAACAAATCGTTAAAAGAAATCACTAGAACTGCATGTGTTTTATTTCTACAAAATAGTTTGATTTAGCTGGCAAATTTGCATTTAGGATTTTATTTCGCTTTTTTATTAGAAATATTTGTAATTTCTTTAGCTTAATTTTAAAAATTTGAAGGAAAATAGTTTATAATTTTTTTTTATAAATTATTATAAGTTATGACCTAAAATAGTTGCACTCAAAGGTAAATTATGTATAAAATTTTCTTAATATGTGAGAAATAAAATGGTTTAAAAATCTTTTTATAAATTCTTTTAAATCGGTGCAAAAAATAGAAATAAAACCGTTTGTATTTTGTTTGTATCAGAGGGTTTTTATACAAATTTTGATGTTTTTAGCCTATTTATGGATTATTTAATTATTAATATAAAATTTTATTTAAATTAATTATTAAATGTAAAAAAAAAACAAAAAATAAACAAAAAAAAAATCTTAACGAACCCGCGACCCTTCCACCTGTGGTGAAAGGTATAAAAACGTTTGTATTTTGTTTGTATCAGAGGGTTTTTATAAAAATGTTGATGTTTTTAGCCTATTTATGGATTATTTAATTATTAATATAAAATTTTATATAAATTAATTATTAAATGTTAAAAAAAACCAAAAATAAGCAAAAAAAAAAGTCTTAAGAAAATAATAAAAAAAAAAATGTAAAAAAAAAGTGAATTGACCTCACCGAGATTTGAACCTCGAACCCCACGGCCTTAGAGAAAAAAAAAAAGTATTTGTGACACAGCGTCTAGACAACTGAGCTATTGAAGCTCACACAAAATCATCGTCAATAGAGGTACATATATAAAAGTCTTCGTTCATTAGAGATTTGTTTAGTTTTTATTTAAATGACAAATCTTTATATGTGTTTGTTGTTTGTGTATAAAAGGTGGAGATGAAAGAAAAGAATTTTAATTATTAATATAAAATTTTATATAAATTAATTATTAAATGTTAAAAAAAAACAAAAATAAGCAAAAAAAAAGTCTTAAGAAAATAATAAAAAAAAATGTACAAAAAAAAAGTGAATTGACCTCACCGAGATTTGAACTTCGAACCCCATGGCCTTAGAGAAAAAAAAAGTATTTGTGACACAGCGTCTAGACAACTCAGCTATTGAAGCTCACACAAAATCATCGCCAATAGAGAGAAAAGAATTTTAACACATGGATGTGTTGTTATGCTCAAAATTCTACATACATATTAAACAAAAGGGTGTGAAGATAAATACGTAGGTTAAATACGTTTCACAACTATTGTGAATGATATAAATAAAAAACAAATAGTAGTGTCGCCAACTTTTTTTTTGCCTAGAAAATGCCAAATTTGACAAGAAAAGCGCTGAAACATATGGAAAAATAAAAATTTGAGATTTTACATGACATATTATTTTGGACTAAAATTTTTGGACATTTAAGAAAAAATAAATGGGGATACCGCTTGTCTGTGGAGAGATATGAGGTAGTGGATTCCAACGATGTATTCATCTCCTCCAGAATCGCTCTAGGTTTCGAGTTTTGCATTGACAAGAAAATTTATTTTTGAAATTTCTCATAACATTATTTAAAATTAAAATTTTTGGACATTTAAGAAAAAATAAATGGGGGTACCGCTTGTTTGTGGAGAGCTATGTGGGAGTAGATTCCAACGATGTATTCATCTCCTCCAGAATCACTCTAGGTTTCGAGTTTTGCATTTGACAAGAAAATTAATTTTTGAAATTTCTCATAACATTATTTAAAATTAAAATTTTTGGACATTTAAGAAAAAAATAAATGGGGGTACCGCTTGTTTGTGGAGAGCTATGAGGTAGTTGATTCCAACGATGTATTCATCTCCTTCAGAATCACTCTAGGTTTCGAGTTTTGCATTTTAAAGAAAATTTATTTTTGAAATTTCACATAACATTATTTGAAATTAAAATTTTTGGTCATTTAAGAAAAAAATAAATGGGAGTACCGCTTGTTTGTGGAGAGCTATGAGGAAGTAGATTTCAACGATGTATTCATCTCCTCCAGAATCACTCTAGGTTTCGAGTTTTGCATTTGACAAGAAAATTTATTTTTGAAATTTCTCATAACATTATTTAAAATTAAATTTGTTGGACATTTAAGAAAAAAATAAAGAGGGGTACCGCTTGTTTGTGGAGAGCCATGAGGTAGTAGATTCCAACGATGTATTCATCTCCTCCAGAATCACTCTAGGTTTAGAGTTTTGCATTTGACAAGAAAATTTATTTTTGAAATTTCTCATAACATTATTTAAAATTAAAATTTTTGGACATTTAAGAAAAAAATAAATGGGGGTACCGCTTGTTTGTGGAGAGCTATGAGGTAGTAGATTCCGACGATGTATTCCAACGATGAATGAATCAACTACCTCATAGCTCTCCACAAACAAGCGGTACCCCCATTTATTTTTTTCTTAAATGTCCAAAAATTTAAATTTTAAATAATGTTATGTGGAATTTCAAAAATAAATTTCCTTTAAAATGCAAAACTCGAATCCTAGAGTGATTCTGGAGGAGATGAATACATCATTGGAATCAACTACCTCATAGCTCTCCACAAACAAGCGGTACCCCCATTTATTTTTTTCTTAAATGTCCAAAAATTTTAATTTTAAATAATGTTGTGAGAAATTTCAAAAATAAATTTTCTTGTCAAATGCAAAACTCTAAACCTAGAGTGATTCTGGAGGAGATGAATACATCGTTGGAAGCTACTACCTCATAGCTCTCCACAAATAAGCGGTAACCCCATTTATTTTTTTCTTAAATGTCCAACAATTTTAATTTTAAATAATGTTATGAGAAATTTCAAAAATAAATTTTCTTTAAAATGCAAAACTCGAATCCTAGAGTGATTCAGGAGGAGATGAATACATCGTTGGAATCAACTACCTCATAGCTCTCCACAAACAAGCGGTACCCCCATTTATTTTTTTCTTAAATGTCCAAAAATTTTAATTTTAAATAATGTTATGTGGAATTTCAAAAATAAATTTTCTTTAAAATGCAAAACTCGAAACCTAGAGTGATTCTGAAGGAGATGAATACATCGTTGGAATCTACTACCTCATAGCTCTCCACAAACAAGCGGTATCCCCATTTATTTTTTCTTAAATGTCCAAAAATTTTAATCCAAAATAATGTCATGTAAAATCTCAAATTTATATTTTTCCATATGTTTCAGCGCTTTTCTTGTCAAATTTGGCATTTTCTAGGCAAAAAAAAGTTGGCGACACTACTATTTGTTTTTTATTTATATCATTCACAATAGTTGTGAAACGTATTTAACCTACGTATTTATCTTTACACTCTTATTAAACAAAGGGATTTTACTGGAAAAATTAGAGGTAGTCCTGGTTTTTTGCTAATATCTCAGCCATTTATTAACCGATCTGTCTGATTTTTAATAGCAAACAGAAATGGATCACATGTAACAGAAATAAAAAAGAATCAAGTCCTCATCATGTCTGGGTTCTTCGGAAAACCCATTTCAACACACAGACGGACAGACGGACAGACGGACAGACGGACATCGTTAAATCAACTTCGCTCTTCATATGGACCCAGAATATATATACTTTATAGGGTCTAAGATCAATATTGTAGAAATTACAAACGGAATGACAAACTTATATATACCCTTCCACCTATGGTGAAGGGTATAAAAAAGTGAATTGACCTGAACGAGATTCGAACCTCGAACACCGCGGGCTTAGAGAAAAAAAGTATTTGTGACATAGTGTCTAGACAACTGAGCTATTGAAGCTCACACAAAATCATCGTCAATAGAGGTACATATATAAAAGTCTTCGTTCATTAGGGATTTGTTTAGTTTTTATTTAAATGACAAATCTTTGTATTTGTGTTGTTTGTGTATAAAATGTGGAGATGAAAGATAAGGGCTAACTATATTATATTTTTGCTAACTTAAGCTACTGTCAAAAATCAACGAAAAGTCTGTCAAATGCTTAATCAACTTATTGAAGACTTTTTGGTGGCTACAATGTACTTTTTAAACTTAAATACTTACTACACTTATATTAAATATTTTACTTTTGCAAAAACTGTTTTCTTCTTATATTTACAAAATATATGTGTCTTTTCGAAAAATATTATTTAATGTGTTCAATTTATAAATATTTTACAATTAACGGGTAAATCTATATTAATTTTAAATAATTTAAAGAAACAAATGAAAACATAAATAAAAAAGTACTAAAAAATGCAACAGTGCTTGCATCTTAATCGAAAAACAAATACAAAACCCACCCCTTTTGTTATACATGCACGTTTGTTTTTTAACATTTTCAATTAAATTGTCTATAAAAATATTTTCCGCGTACATTGCAGTTTTTTTTTTTTTTCATAAACAGTTTTTTTAAAAACACATGATTCCTTAAGTAAAGTGCGGTCAGTTTCGCTGTTTGCTTAAGCAAATGACACTTGACGAAACTTAACGAAAAGTTTGTTAAGTACAATATAGTCATACACATTTAATTACATGTATTCACACATTTGCTTAAGCTAGCAAAAGTATAATATAGTTAGCTCTATAAGAATTTTAACACATGGATGTGTTGTTATGCTCAAAATTCTGGGTTCTTCGGAAAACCCATTTCAACACACAGACGGACAGACGGACAGACGGACAGACGGACATCGTTAAATCAACTTCGCTCTTCATAAGGACCCAGAATATATATACTTTATAGGGTCTAAGATCAATATTGTAGAAATTACAAACGGAATGACAAACTTATATATACCCTTCCACCTGTGGTGAAGGGTATAAAAATTATAATCATAGCATGCATAGCTAAATTTTTATTGAACATTGCTTCACAGATTAGCATTTGTGATATCATGTGTATATCACATCTAGTTATGTATTTGATTTCATATCAAGAGTATTTTGATATAATTGGATATATGTAATTATATGTGGTACCATGTCAATGGCACCGAATCCCAGCCTGAGAGATAAAAAAATATTTTTTTTTACAAAACTTAAAAAATGTAATTAATTTCGGACAATTGTTAAACGTTTTTTATATGGTGTAAGTTATAATAAGTTTATAATAACGTAGGTATATATAAATATGATTTTTGTTTTCAAAAATTCTGTTAGTAGTGAAAATTTTACATACAGTGAGCAGCAAAAGTCATGGTATCCCGGTCAAAAAAAAAAATTCCCCAAATTTCTTAAAGATTACGTAACTGAAAACATGACACTAATTATAATTTTGTGTGTTCACTTGTATACCACCACAAATCCTACAAATATTTCACTTGTTTAACTAAATAAGGCTTCACTAAATAAAACTTGTAAAAGTTGTATACCAACTCCATTTTTAAGTACAGCATAAGTCATGGTACCCCTAGTCATAAACGGGTTTATATTTGATTTACGCTATAAAATTTTATTCCAAAACTGTTGGCATCCCGTCGTATTTTTTTGATTCTCTTTTAGAAAACTTGACGGTACTTTGCACATTTCCAAGAAGCATTTGTTTATGACAAGAAGCTATTGAAGAACGAAAAATAATATTCAACAGTTATCAAACGGGTAAATCATTTACCGAAACTGCTAAAATTATAAATAGCAGCAAATCAACAGTGCAAAAAGTTATAAACCGGTTTCAAAGAGAAAAAGAATTAAAAATACACCACGAACAGGCCGTCCACCAAGTATAAATAAAATTGAAGCCATTATTAAGAAAGACCCATTCAGAAGTGCACCTAAATTATCTTCAGATATAAAGGAATCACCGAGGAGCAGTTACTGCAGTCACGGTTCGTGGGTGCATTATGTGGGCCGTTAACAATGCTCGCAAAAACCCGCACGTTAGCGAAACAAACAGAAAAAAGTGTGTGGATTCCCAACGGAATATAAAACTATTAAAACTACTTTTGGATAAAAGTAATTTTCTCGGACAAATTAAATTTTAACATTTTTAGATCGGAAGAGCACGAATTGGTGTGGCACAAAAAGTTCGACGAGCTGAATCCAAAGATTATTATAAAAACTTTGAAATATGCTGAGGGTAGAGTAATGGTATGGGGTTGCATGTCAGAAGCCGGTGTTGGCAATTTAGTGTTCATTGAGAAGACGATGGACAAAACAGTTTACATGAACATTCTGAAAGAAAATCTTAATCAGAGTGCTGAAAAACTGAATATTCGTGAATGTTTATTGTTTTGAACAGTACAATGATCCTAAGCATAGTTACACCAGCAGACTTTAAGCGGTAGATCTCATACAACACAGCACACATGCTAAAAACCCTTGTTCAAATGCCGATTTGAACACCATTGATAGCTTGTGCGATAATTTAGAAAAACGCATACGTAATCACACAATTTCTAAAGAAAATACTTTTGACTGCATGGGGTCAAATATACGAAAAATACACAGAAAAGCTTATGCTCTCTTGTGCCGACATGGTTGATAGAAGTTCTAAGACTTTTGTCTATCCGACTAAGTATTAGGTAAAGCAATTCAGTTCAAAAATCACAAAATTTTTATAAATTTTTGTTATTTTTTTGTTCAGGGGTACCATGTTTTTTCCAAAAATATGAATGATCTCTAATTTTGTTATTTATTGTTTATTGTATTTCAGAAATAGTCAATTGTATTTCTAATATTAGATTTTTGCTCCAGGTTGTGGGTATTAAAGGTAATGTAGAAAATAACATTTTTTCAATATTGATTCGGTTAATCAATATTGAAAAAATGTTTCAGTTAATTTAAAATATTTTCTATTTATAATTAAATTTAACTATTCTAATGAAGAATTTTAAGTACAAATTAAGTACAAAACAAGTAAAAAAGGGCTAAATTCGGCTGTGCCGAATCTTTGAATACCCTCCACCATAGGGGCTAAAGATGATATACGTATATACTAAATTTTGCATGAACTGTAATATGAATATGTTTTGTCAATTTATGTAACGAACTTTTGTTATTTAGTTTTAGTAATGTTATTTATTTAGTTTAAGCAATGTTATTTACAGAGGTCTGCTCTGTTAGCGACTTTAACATTGTTGATTTTTACGTTAACTTAGTTATTACAGTAACACACATATAGCTCTAAGAATGTTATTATTCTCATAGTATGAAAGACAATAAATGTAGTCGAACAAGAAGAAGACTTAATAACATTTTTACTTACTTAACAGAAAATTAAAATAGATACAGAAAAATTGTACAAATTTGTATGGACAATTTAGAGGTACCTTCACATTTTCACTCATAACTTTTGAACCGCTAAACCGATTCGCTCATTTTAAATACCAAACTGCTCGGGAGGATGTTCAATAATCTGGGTAAAAATTAGCACCCCCGCTTGCGTCTTCGCGTCGTTATCGCCATTTCAACAGACAGACAGACAGACGGACAGAGAGACGGACATCGCTAAATCGACTTAAAATTGCATAAGGATCACGAATATATATACTTTATGGGGTCTTAAACCTATATTTCGACATATTACAAACGGAATGACAAACTGATATATACCCTCACCATATATGGTGGAGGGTATAATTAAAAATTTTAAATAACGACACAATTTTGGTAATTGCGTAAAATTCCAACCAATTTATTTTCTGTGTGTAGGGTACCTTGATATTTGCTGTTCACTATATGTACTTTTTGTGTTTTAAATATTATTATTTTTCTGTACATTTTTTTTAAGACCGCAAGATATAAGTAAAAAAATAAAATATAATTAAATAATTATATATAACCATGTATAATCATATAAGTGAACAATGTAGACTCATAAATTTAGTCTTTTAGTTTTTTTTTTACAAATTTGTTATATGTAACATTTTGTAATGTTAAGCCTGGATACCGTCTATTATAATACGTTCAGATCGGGTAACCTATTTGAAAACAACATCAATTAAACGATAACTTTATATATTTCTCTACAGATCATCCATCTCTACAGACATCCATTACTATTGTGAATCACTAAACTTTGGTTATTTGTGATAAGCTAACGTACAATAAGTTAAATAAGAATAGAATATCTTGTATTTTTATTTTTGTATATTTATGCAGTGAACCCAAAAAAACAACGTAACTGAAGATAGAAATTCTGTTGAGGATCGACAGTCCCTATATTTGATTTTAGTAAATATTTCGCAAGGAATTTTGAAAAAAATTCTATTATTTATTGTTAAAATTTCTTCTAACAGAGTTGGCTCAATTATCTTCTGAAAAGCTCATATGTTTGACAAGTTGTGTAGTTCTCATCTTACAAACAAATTATTTGTAGATTTTTTATTTTACATTTTATCCTGAATTTTAAAAAGCTTCCAATCTTATGGCTTTCGATAATACTCCTTTCTAGAGGATATTATGAATGCTTTTGTGTCATATCAGCATTAAAAAAATATGTTTTGACATTTCTTTTCTATATTTAATACAAATTCTAATTCGATTAATAATATAAACATATTAATAATTATATAAACTTATTGGAATTTTTCGTTATTCGAAAATTGTGCATTTTAAATTATTCGATTAATTACTTGACAAAATTGTTCCCTAGCAAATACATCTTTTAAGTGTTATATTTCGATCTAAGATTAAAGGCCCTTATGATCTGAATCGGACATTCCTGTTTGTACTATTCTTTAGTTTTATACACTTTAGTTGTGTTGTCACTCACAGTCCCAAACAGAAGCACTTGGATTACAAACACGTTTATGTATGTGTACATGCGAGGATATATGAAAAAAATATATAAACATATATGTAAGCATACAAATATACGAAAGAATTTTTTTTGCGCGAATGTTTATTTCTATAGAAATTGCATTGAAATGTGCTGCATTTTATTTTTTTTTAAACAAAATTCTTAATTTTTTGGTTTGCATACTAGCAACTCTCTATACATCAACATCAATGACTAGAATGAGACTATATGAATATATGGGTATATAGGTGTATGGTGTATATTTATGTGTGTGAGTACATTAAAAAAACTGTGTGTAGGTTTTCTACTCTTTTTTGTTTTTTTTTATGTCATAGTTGTTGTTTATTAAAAATGCGCGCTTGCGTTTGAAAAAAAAGAAATGTACAAAAAATACAAAAATGCTCCGCCTCCAAAATGCTGGGTAAGTAAGATGCGTGCGGTGGTTTTTTTTATCACCCATATTGCCACATATCGTTGAATGCAATGCAATTGCATTGCAACGCGTATTGTATTTTTATATACATATATGTATAACGTACAACAACATATTCGTATAATTGTAGTGAATTGGCAATATATTTTGCCCAACTATTTCTCTATTGCCAATGTAAGTTTTTTCCTATGATGCCTCAAACTTTGTAGGCGAATGGTATGTACGTACATCAAAGCCTAAAGCTTTGTTAAATTTAATTTAAACTATATGTATATATCTGTATAGAATTTCCATGGAAATACAGAAGCACAAAAAATACAAAAAAAACTTTTGTCAATGTTCATTATAATGTTGTAGTTGTTGTGTTACATCATTATCTATGATTGACCATCAGCATCCTACCACCATCTACTTGAATTTCCTGCGTTTTCGAAATACAAACAACAACGAAAAAAATTAAATCCTTTCATTAACTTTACTGAGCTTTGTGTTTGTTTTTTTGTTGTTTGTGTGTTTTGTTGTATTTATTGTGTTTAAGTTTATGTGAAAAAATAAAATTTGTTCATTGTCCATCAACCATTCAACATGATGCTAAAAATTACACTTAAAACTAATCATACAGATCTTAGAATTTAACTGTCTATGCTTTGTAACTTTGATGGTCCAAGGTTTGATATTCGATTCTTGTGGCCAAAACGACTTTGTTATTTTTTGATTAGCATAAATCTACGCTTCTGCGATTGAGTTGGATCCTTGGATATGGTTATAGTCTGATAAGCTGATAATTTAGTTCCAGAAAAAATCCCTTTAACTTTTCTCGACCGGGTCGTACGATGAGTTTGCGATGTAATATATTGTGCCATAGTTATCTTTTAGTTAGGCATATTCAATAGTATTTGCATGTGTAGTAGTAGTGATGGTAGTATGAAGAGATATTCATGTCATTTATTAATTTTTGCATGTGCAATTCTGTTTGTGCAAATTAGTGTTTTCTGTATTAATTTTGTAATAAAAAAATGTTTTTTTTGTTTATGGTTTTTGAATTTTAAAGGCACTTAAAAAATGATTTTAATTTAGATGTTAAGTTGATGTTTGATTAATGTCAGAGTCCATAGTATATATATGCACAGATTAAAAAGTTAATCAAAGTAAATTAAGTTAGAAATTTTGGCGTGATCAAATTTAATTGTCACTAATGCGGAATGCAGAAAATTTTCAAATTAGTCACAATAATATTTGAAGAAATTATTCCTATTAACGTTTATTAACGATATTTATTATAAACAATTTTTTGAGTCATAATCGAAAAATGTTGGACTCTGGGACCGACTAACTGATGCGAAAGATCATTTCTAATTTCAGATTAAGTTTTGTAAAAACCTTTATTGAATCTGATATGTTTATTGAATCTGATATGTTTTGGCCTGAACTTAAAAGTGTCAACAGATCTAACATGTACTAGTTGGTGTCGCTACTGCATGTTCTTCGAGTAGACTCCGATAGTGATATAAAGCTTTGACCTCATATTAACTGTTAATCAAACAAAATGTGGTTTAGTAAACTTATTTGGTGACCTATTAAGCAGATAATCTGAATTTAACTAGATTAACTTTTTTGAGTAAATTGACATACATGTAGAGAAGTGACCTTTAGCACAATGTTTTTCATATGCCCTTATAATAATTATCACCTTTGTGTTAGATAGAATTAAGCAACTGAATATCTTATTTAATATCCCACATAGAAATGTTGACAGTAAAATTAGACTGATTCACTATTGACTTTGTCACCAGCACCATTAACCAATTATACCCCAGGGAACGCTCTCTGCTGTAGACATTTAACTTGTGCTTGTCACTGAGTATCCACTAGTGCCCTTAAAACTGTTGAATAGGTGAAGTCATTGGAACCACATGGATAAATTGGAACTAGAGTTTTACAAGTACATTTTAATAATTATAGTCTACACTTATGGAACTTTTGATAAGATTTTAGCACTAGTAATAATGGAAGAAGTACAATTTGAATTTATTTTGTTAAAATTATATGTTTTTTAAAGAAAAAAATAGTAGATTATGAAACTAAAAGTAAAAAAGGTAAAATAAAATAGATCAAGAAACAGCTCAGCTTTGTAGCTATCAAAAATGTCTCTACCCATCAAAGGCAAAGTAAAAAGTGTTGACAATGCTACGAAAAAGTCACTCAAAATAGTCGACAAAAGTGTTAACTTGGAGCCACTTAATAACACGCTTCCTTTGCTAGGGTATGCATTGGGGTCAAGAGATTTTAAGGTTTAAAATTTTTAAACGCAATAAATAAGTCTTATTGTCATGGAAAAGCATCAACTAGTTGGTACTTGTTTGATCGACCAAAATTTGAATGCACCCAGAAAACCGATGCGAAGTTGCAACCAAATTTTTTGCTAAACGAATTTTATGTCTTCACAAATATTCAGAAACTTTTTTATAAGTCTTACTTATTTTTTTTTTTAAATTGTTCATCATATTTAGGACCTAGAAAATAATACCAAGCGGTTTCATCAATATGCTTTCTGAAATATCTGCTAAATTAAGAGGTTAAAAAAGGTAAAATCTCTAAAATTTCACCTTTGACCTTAAACAGTGGCAATTAAGTATATCTCCATTTTGCCGTAGTTTAAAGTATTGATGTATTTTATATTGTTTTCAAAAACCTATGGAATGTGTAAAAGCAAAATCGTTGTTTTCTCGAAATACTCTGCAGAAAAGAATCCCTACATTTTTTTTGGCATTTTTAATCTATTATATGTGCTTAATGAAACGTTAAAGACCAATCGATGATTTTTTGAAATTTCATTAAAAAATTATTTTAAATTTAAAAATAAGAGATTTGAAAATTTACAGAATTAAAATTGACAACAAAATAGCACAATATAACGCTAATAATACAACAAAAACATGGAAGTAATAAAAATTAGTAAAATAGGATGAGCATTTTCATAATAAACTGAAGAAAAAAATCTTGGTATTCACTTCAAAGGTAAGTCAAACAATTTAAATTAAGTGCAATAATTATTTTATGATAAACTTCACTTTAACAACCACGATAGATCACTTAAAAAAGCTTGCGAGATTAACAGATAGACAAAATAATACGCAAATTTATTTCAGATTTCGTGTTACGTATTGAATTTAAGAAAATCATGGAATTTTCTTCCGAATGTGATACACGATTTCTATTAAAAAGGAAAGAGCATTTTTACAAGCATTCTTTAATACTCTTATTTTTTATAGGCCCAACTCAAATTCAGATGTTAAAAGTGAGGAATAAAAACATTTCATTAGTTTTTGGGCAAAACGTTTTAGTCTTTAAGAAAAGAAGCATAAAAACCCTGATATTGAATACGTTGTGGACCCAGGGTGAAGATCTAGAATTGAAAAAAAGTCAAAAAATCCACAGTTTGAATCGAATGAACAACAAAAAATTAAAATTTTGTAATTAATCTTACATCCTCATTTTCCTATAATTAAAGAAAATATAAAAAATAAATCTGTTTTTTTCCTTTTATCCCATCTCCTTTTATCCCTATAAATATCAGATTTGAGCGAATAGTTCCCTTTCTCATATCTAAATCTCATAGCCGTCGGAATGCCCTTGTTAGGAATCTGAGAACTTTTTTCTATAAGAAGCCTTGAGATTCTGGGGATTTTTCATAAAAAACCCTGATTATATAGACTTTTTCTTATTAAAAACAATCAGATTTTCCTTCTTAGCTCTTTTTCATGGCATAATTTATATACCCTATAAATATTTGACAGAAAAATCCTTTCATTCTGATAACCTTTCTATAATTTTCTATGGGAAAGAGTATTAAAACATTTCTCCGGATGAAAAAAAAAACAGTATTGTGAACTTCATCTAAAGACTTTTTTCTATAGGACCCTGATAACTTTTTCCAATAAGAAAACTTGAAAAACCTGATACCTTTTTCCAATAAGAAAACTTGAAAATTTGAGAAGTTTTTCCTATAAAAAACTCAGCATCTATAGATGCTTTCTTAAAACAAAAATAATATAAATTTTAATTAAGAATTTTAATGTTAATAATTATTGTTACCGTATATATGTATGTGCATTATCAGTGTGTTTCTAGACATTTTAAATGTAGGTTCATGCACATAAAATTTTAACAAAATTCAAATGTTGCTGAACCTTTTTGTTGTTTATTTTAAATCAATGTTTAATAATCGACAAAAGTAGAAAAATCAATCGAAAATGGATTAAAATAATCTTCAATATTTAACTGAAAAAACATTTGAAAAAATTAGTTTTTACAGTTTAAACAAATTTAAAAATAAATATGTGGCGAAAAAATGGATACCTAACAGTGCATATATATCTATTGGTTATTGTTCTTCTACGTGGTAGAGCAACAAAACTTCATATTGGAGTATTTATGGATCCAAAAATATATTTTCATCTGATTTCCATTTGTTATACGTTTTATGCAATATAATAATTAAGTATACATTTCGATTATTTCGTTTTGTGTAAAATTTACAATCGATTTCCGCCTCGAATTTTATTTATCCAATCGCCACCAAACTTCATATTAATTTTTTTATTACATTCAAATTCCTTTAATGAACATACCTAAATCGAATAAATAAGTAATTCTGAGTAACGGCACAAAGTATACACTGTCCACGTAATATTGTATGATATAAAAAGTTATTAAATACATATTCCTAAAAACTTCAATCGAGTAAAGGCTCCATTAGTTTGTATGATTCGTAAGGTTTCTGTAACGTCCCGTGAAGGCCGGAAGGCTCTTTTGTATACTTAGACTGTTCCGTATTAACGATTCAGCTGCGATAACTGAAAGTTTCTAGTCATTGTTAAATTAGTTAAGGATATTTCCTGGAACTAAACTTATTAGTGTGTCGTTATCCAGAAACAACAATTGAACTTTAGAGTGCGGCAAAAAAAAATAAACTAGTCTTAACTCTAGTCTTCACATTCATTTCATCTACAACTCTTAAATTTATGTTCAAACTTCCTCAACTCAACAAGAACATTAATTCGAAAAAAATACTCAAACAATTAAGTTTCCTTAGATATCTTCAGCTTGGATTCCTTTCGATTCTGCCATATGTATGTATGTATGTACATATCGTCAATAAAAAACTCCATTTAATTGCACAATTGCAATAAGGGGGTGTAGTTTGGAACAAAACAATAAAAAACATACAAAATATACTAAACAAACCTTGGTAACAAATGAAAAATGCAATTTAAACAAGTTATCAAAAAATAAATAAACAAAAAAAAGCAAATAAACCAACTACCAAAAAATGCATTACCGCCCTCACTGCCTGCACTAAAACCAAGGGCCTTAATAAGAATTTGAAATGGAAACAAAATTTTATGTTACACATGCACAACAATTATAAGAAGCAGACAAAATTTTTGAATTGCTAAAAATTTGCGAAAGAACTAAAAAAGTGCATGCAGAAGTAGAACAAGTCATGAGGTCTTAAACGAAAAAGAACCCTTGTTATATTTTGGGCAAAATAGGCTTAAGTGAGAGTTAATTGCGTTTGTCTGTCTATATATTTACATAGATGGACGGACGGACGGACGAACGGATAGATAGATAGATGGATGGATTGTGAAATTAATGAATAGATAGATTTAAAAAATAGTGGCAGTAAGTACATGGAGAAGACATTTGAAATATTCTTTAAATTGTAGATATGAAATTTGGTTGGGACCAAAAACCTCCGATGACCAGTTAAGATTGTACATGTTCACTTTTTCTACTTGCACAATTTTGTTTGGCAAGAAAGAAGATAATGGTAAGAAATGTCAGTCGCCACGTACACAAACTTTATTTATACTCTCACATTTTTTCTCTCAGTATTGCAATGCATGTTCAAAAAAAAAAAATTTTTTTGTAAGACTTTTTAAGCAATAGACATATACAAGACAAAACAAGGATGAGTGCTAGACGTCGATAATGATAAAATTGAAGCTTCAAAAGCAAAACAAAAAAACGTACAAATAACACTTTGTACCAACGTCGGCAACCGATATCTTTCCTATACAGTTATCAATTTCAAAAACGCTTTCATATTTGATTTCCTCTATGTCATCATATATACTTCCTCTATGTCATCATATATACACTTAGAAAATAAAATTGGACAATTTTCCAGAATAGAATATTTTTAAACGTTACCAAAAAACGACCTAATTAAATAACATTGTGAATTTAAAAAAAATCTGTTTTGAATTCGCACTAAAACATTAATTTACTATAATTAAATTTAATTTGCATTTGTAATTTTTATAAAGTTTTGTAATTTTTATAAGTTTATTTCTTACATTAACTCATAAACAATCAATTTTAATTCGCGAATTAAAGCAATTTTTATTTTATACTTTTTTAAATTCAATCATTAGATTTTGATGTATTATTACGTACAAATGCTTCTTTTGGAAAAATATTTCTTGGGAGGATCAGATGCGATTTTAAGAGTAAAATTAAAGGAAAATTCGGAAAAACATTGGCAGCCAAAGAGTTTAACTTCGTCCTAGTGCATTAGCTTGAATAGGACTGTCTGGGGCAGACTTGCCTTCACAGACTTGCTGGTAACCCCACCCATAATATAAAAATTTTGATTTTTGTTTGAATGAAAGGCAAATAATTTTTTATTTTTCAATTTTGTTAAAATTTCAAAAATACTCACAATCTGTGATTGAAATTTTTTTTTTTGAGAAAATACTTTAATTATTAATTATTTTTCGTTTGCTCTGTGTCATGCAACGAAACTGTTCACTCTCTACAAGTTCTGCAAAATAACGCATTGCGATTGATATATAACCAACTTTTTTTATTAAATACTTGTCCTCAGTTGTGTGGTGTGTACATTTGAGCCAGACAGGTAACGTTTCATTTTACACTGGTTCTGATACACATAACGTACACTCACCAAAAAAAGTCTGTAATGGCAACTGAAAATTTTGCTGTTATTCGGGATATTCTGCTAATTTGAGCCCAGCGGTATTTTTTGCTAATCTTAGCAACACATGTCTGCTGACGTGTAGTACAATGAAATTAGTAGAAAAATTAGTAGCCGCTACTAAATTTTAGTAGACTTTTTGTAAAGTGGAATTTAAAATCTGTTTGCTAAAATCAGCAAAAAAAATTAGTAAATTTTTTTAATATTAGTAAAAAGCTTTGAATTTATTTTTCATATCGAGCATCAACAATTTTGAATATATTTTTTAAAAAACGAATTAATCATTTTGTTTTAATTTGATAATTTCTGAAAAATATTTTGGTAAATTTTTGTTTACTTTTAAGGTTAAATTTTAATTGTTTTTACGGCGGGTTTTTAGAACTAAAACCCCTTTTTAGTGCTATATTAAGAGGATGTCCTCTCTTTAGACATCAGTCGGTATCTTCACTTCCGATCCCTTTTTAATATATGTAACATTTTAAGGAAATTTAAGTTTGTAGGTATAAGTTTTAATTAGAAATAACATTTCCTTCAATAACCACTTTTTTAAAATTAGTAATATTTTTTGCTAATTTTAGCAAATCGGTTTTTAAAAATTTGTAAAATGATTTCTGAAATTAGCAACAAAAATTTGTAAATATTCTGTAAAAATTCTGTAATTTGTAAAATATAAATAGCAAAAAGATTTGCTAAATAATAATTTTTTACTAAAAATAAGTACAAAAATAGTAGAGTGGGATTGAAAACCGTTTACAAATTTTTCTACTAACTTTTTTTTCTGAGTGTAGTGTATAACATGAGACTAGTTATGTGTAAGATAATTCTAACCTGTTCTGTTGAGCATTCACTTACAACAATGCAGCAGCTAAAAATGTAGAAATTGCCACCTCCTATGAGAAGCCAATTTTAAAACTACCGGTTACTTCCATATAAGGGAACCAACTAGAGAACCGGTTTCTGCCACAAAGTTGCGTTCTCGTGACCAACTCAGTGATTGGTCCATTTTCCGTAGGGAACAAATTAACAAAAGCAAAACAATATCAAAAATGTACTACACCTTTTCCAATTGTATTTTAGAAATAGTCAATTGTATTTCAGAATAGTCAATTGTATTTCAGAAATAGTCAATTGTATTTCAGAAATAGTTAATTTTATTTCAGAAATAGTCAATTTTATTTCAGAAATAGTCAATTGTATTTCAGAATAGACAATTGTATTTCTGAAATAGTCAATTGTATTTTAGGAACTGGCAATTGTATTTCAGAATAGTCATTGTATTTCAGAAATTGTCAATTGTATTTCAGAATAGTCAATTGTATTTCAGAAATGGTCAATTGTATTTCAGAATAGTCAATTGTGTTTTTGAAATTGTCAATTGTATTTCAGAATAGCCAATTGTATTTCAGCAATAGTCAATTTTACTTCAGAATAGTCAATTGTGTTTCAGAAATAGTCAATTATATTTCAAAAATTGTCAATTGTATTTCAGAAATAGTCAATTGTATTTCAGAAATTGTCAATTGCATTTCAGAAATAGTCAATTGTATTTCAGAAAAAATTTTCTTTCAAAAATACCAGTACCCAGATAATATAAAATGAACGATGATTATCACCCACTTTCGAAGATAAAATTCTATCGTTTTAAAGATGTTACTTACAAAACTGTTGAGCCATACGATTGAAAATGACTGTCTTTTATGATTTAAAAATTTGTGTGTTATATGATATAATTGTCTTATAGAATATGGGCACAGTATTTCATAACCGTTTCCAATACTGATTACGAAACAAAGAATGAATAAGTATATCGTTTTGGTTGCCAACCTTGGTATATACCAACTAACCTTAAGAAGTATGGGAAAACTTTATACCATAACTAGACGCAATTGAAATTGCATATGACTGCAATTTGCACAGCATGTTTTGAGGTACGTACAGAAAAGTATGTGAAGAACTTCTACAAACGTAAATGCATGTTATATCGTATATATAACGTTTATGCATGCATACTAGGGTGACAGTATTTTACTTTTTGGCGAACTGAGACACTTGGTGCAAAATATCCACGCTAAAAATTTTTGGCTAATCGGACAACGCTAACCTGCGGCACACCCCTAACCAAAATACGTATTCCTCGAACTTATAAATTTGTCTTTTTATTTTATATCATAACACATAATTTATCAATATTTTGGGCATTTTTTCGTATGTCTGAAAAACTTCTTGTGTGATTTGATATTTTTAAATTTGTATCTATCGTAGAATACCCAAATTAATAAGAAATGATGTGTGTCATTGGGACAGCAATTTTTGTGCACTGAAAAATCGAAAATATGCAGTAAAAAATACAAAATATGCTCTAAAATATGCACTTAATGGAAAATTTAGTTTTCTTTTTTATTTGCTTTATTTGAATTTTCGCTGGCTGTGTGCCGGGATTACGGTAATTTGGCCAACATTTTTAGCATATATATTTTAGTGCAGTAAATTCCGGCCGGCACAACAAGAATTACTTTGAAATTTTTTCCCATGTAAATCGCTGTCACCTTAAGGGTTGCTTACACACACACACATACACACAATTAAAATTTTTTATATTATTTGGTTGTTTTGACTGGATTTTCCTCAAACTCCTTTGAAATTGCGTTACAAATTAAAAAGTTTCATTTCTGCCGAAATTGGCAAGTTTGTTGCATTTTTATAACCATGAACTCTCTGTTATAAAGACGTGTATTAGGTTAAGCCATCGATTTGTAAACTTTTTCTTATGTCTCTCTTTTTACGAAGCTTAAGTGTCCCATTTGATAATCAGGAATTGCTCAAATGGAAAAATTTTCAAAAGGTAAGTAAAATTAGTAAGCCAAAATATTTCTAGTTTGACATATCTTAATAACAATTTTCAAAGATAATTTTAGATTTTAAAAATTTTCGGTTAAAAAAGACGATCACAAAGCACCACAGCAATGATCAAAACTAATTGTAAAAATAAAAACTCACTACATAAGTGTAGCTTTGCTATACTAACTACTTAGTAGAGTATTTTATAAGCCCGTCAGTATCTTTTAAAATTAATTCTTGTTATTTTTATTACAAGTTGTTGTGTAAAAACTTTGAAAACAAATAACCAAAAATATAGTATACTAAAATATACTTCAGTAAGTTTGTGTAGTTTTCTGTAGAATATTGGTGTGAATACTTGCATATTGTATGCAATGTGTAAGGAAAATTTTGCAATATTTGCTTCTCACGTTCTTTGTACTCGCTTTAGTACAGTTTATTTTAGTATATTTTTTTTTAATTTTTGGCTTCAAATTATAGTTCAGGTAAGTTTTGTTTTGTAGATGAAATATATGATTAAAGTTTTTTCACATACAGACACACAACTTTCTTATTAGTTTATTTTGAATGTAGTAGTTGGTGTTGAAATTGTTATTTGGTTGCCAAATACATTTCTGTATATTGTATTTGTTTAAAATTAACAAATCGTTTATGATGGAAAGGTAAAGCGATGGTATACTATTATAAATTCTTCTTTAAATTGTAATTTCACCTATAAAAATATGTTGTATAAAGCAACGAAATATTTAAGCTTTGATGAAAATTTAATTCATAAGAATGCAGAAAACTAAGTTTAAAGAAGCGAAATTTATGCATTGATATACAAATACTCTTTATTAAAAACAAATACATAATTCTGCATTAGTGAAAAAGCATTTTTGAAACATTTTTCAAAAATTTTAATGAATTTTTAGACAAATTTTAAATATTTTTAGATAATTTTGAAACATTTTTAGACAATTTTAAAATATTTTTGAACAATTTTAAATAATTTTTGCACAATTTTAAAACATTTTTGGGGAATTTGAAATAATTTTTACACAATTTTAAAATTATTTTGGTAAATTCTGAATTAAAACTGGAAATGGTGTAGTGTTAAATAATATATATAATGCAAAAATGCACAGATTGCTTCGTCATAAATATATAAGGCTGCAAAAATGAAAATGACAGGCCAGCTAGTTTCAATTAAAGGTAAAAAAAAAAATGTTTTTCTTGATTTTTAAAAACTTTTATAAAAATTGAAAAACTGCATAAATTCTAACCCTCTTGAAATTTCAAACTAAAATATAAAAAATTTAATAAAAATTTAATAAAAAAATAAAAAAGTCATCAGAACTATTTTCTCAATTTGAATAAATACTTTAGTTTCAAAAAAAATATACGATATACTATAACTTATGCTTTAGAAGTAATGAAGAGTGATTTTTTAAGATATACATCGGGTTTATATCCAGATCACTGCATTTCAAATATGAACACATGAATTCTTTTGGAAGTGCCTTAGAATAACACCAAAAAATCATAAAAGAATGCCAACTGAAGTTTAGGAAGCAATGAAAGAAGTTTTAGTCACAGAATGACTACCATTTTTTTGCTGGGTTGTGTCTATTGTTAAATTTGTATTAATTATTATTCTCTCTGTTCTCATCTTTGTTACAATTTAGTTTTTATGTTTAACGGCCTTGAAATTTAGTATTACTCTGTGAATTTGAAATGATCCAGATTTTGTTTGCGAAGAAAATCTCGAAAGTGGTGAACAAAACATTTCAACTGATCTAAGTGAAACTTCAAACGGCTCACTTGATTTGTTGATTAATAAAGAATTGGTTGGTGTTAACAAAATTCTTTTTACTGAGTTTTTAAAAATTGTTGAGAAGGTAAATAAAATGGCAAATCACATGTAAAATGTAAATGTGCGCTCACTGAAATTTTCCAAAAAATTAGAATTTAAAAAAATAATTTAACAAAAAAAAAATAAAAAATTAATGGCCTATTTTTTTTTAATCACCGTTTATTACTTCTCGTTAGGGCTTACTAGATTTAGATTTTTTATAATATAATAAAATTTTACTGTTAACATTTTACTGATGACTGCAACTTTTTCAGTAATCAGTAAAAATGTACTGGTTACTGCAATCTTTTTTCAGTAATGAGTAACACGTTACTGGTTACTGCATTTTTTTTTTTCAGTAATCAGTAACAAGTTACTGATTACTGCTATTCGCAATGCAGTAAAAATATAATGCAGTTCGCCCATGTATGATATTTGAACATTTTAGATTTTGTATTTGCATTCCCGATTAAATGAAAATTATCTGGCGCAATATTTAATTATATCCAATTTGATTTTTTTTAATATCTGCCTTAATATCTAGCTGATCTTATAAAATCCGAAAAATGTCAGATCAAATTAGATCCAGCAATATATTTAGGCATTAACTAAGATCCAAGTTTATCCGAAAAATGTTAGATCAAATTTTATTAGATTATATCCAATAATATAATATATACGGAATTTAGTTTATTATAAAAAGTATAACAAAAAATATAGATAAACTTTCAAACGCGAGTGTAAAAAATCGAATTTTATAAATCTCTACGTTATTGAGTTGGACTTTGAAGTTATCATTTTAATTGTCAAATTAAAATAACTTCAGTGTTACCTGCATTTATGGATATATGTAATTTATGTTTGATTTGTTACATTTATCCCAACTTTTTTTGAATAGGTAACACTAGTGATAACAGATGATTGAAAATAATTTTTTTTAATGTAAATAATAATGAAACCTAAACCAGCAAAAAATATATATGAAGCAATTTTTTTTATTTTATTTTTAAGATTTTTACGACTTCTTGACACAAGAACGAAAAAAAATTCAAAAGTTGCTTAATAAAAATAAAATTTATTGGAAATTTATTACAAATTTTTTTTTTAAATAGTTTGAAAAAAAAAATTCAATCCAACGCTTAAAGAATTCATAGCCTGTTCCTCTATTTCGAAAGAACACGTTCGTTCGCTTTCTAGTCGAAAGAAAACTGATTTGGGTTCCACTAACTCTATTTCTATACAAACGATGACTTGAACGACAAGTCGAACAAAAACGTAACTGTTTTAATACAAAATTTGGTTTCTCTATTTCGAACAGCTCGAACGCAAATGTCAAAATCAGTCACTTGCTGTTTTTTTGTCGAGTAATTATATGTTTGATATTTTTAAAAGCAAAATGAAGTAAAAAAAGCAATGGATAACAAAAAGTAAGTACAAAATAATAAAAATTAATATTTTATTGAGAATTTTAAATTTTAGTTAAAAAAAATCTACAATGGACCATCCGAAGACGCTTGTATTTTATATGGAAGAAAGACCTGATTTTGCCAGAAGGACTCTAGTGTTCGGAGCAAACAAATTTACCGCAGAGGAGGAAAATTTGACCAGAAAACTAAACTCTGTTTGACCCCCTATTACGCTGTTGCCGAGTGGTAAAAGGAATGTGTGTGTTGTTTGCGGCTTACGTTTGTCCAAGAAGCTTTTATTTACATTTTTTATTTTACAAGGACTTTAGCAGTGACCGCACCGAACAGACAACATGCAACAGAAAAGTTCTCCAAACAATAATTTCACCCACAACCAATCGATAACAAAAATTTTCACAAATAAACACATTTTCCAAATAAAAATTGATTTGTTTATTGTTATTTTTTTTTTATTTCATTTGTCATATACAGCTGATCACTGTTAAACAGGGTTGTTTTTGTCTTTAAGCAGTTTAGTAGTATTTTTGCTACTTTTAAAGAAAATTGTAACAAATGCTCAAAATATAATATCTGGCATCTCTGTGGTTTGTAAATGCGTAAGAAACAAAAATTGACACACGTAAGTCAAGTCGATCGAAGGCTTTCGAAATAGAGAAACCCAAATTGATTCAAATTCGAGTGACTTGCTTTCGTTCGACTAGTTTTTCGTTCGAGATCGAGGAACAGGCTATCAAGTGATGATTTTGATATCTTAAGTGATTAATTTTTCAACGCAATGATTTATGAAATTCTAATTTGTATGTATAAAATTTCAAATAACGTAACGAACAGCTGTTTCAACTCGAACAACTTTATTCAAGTGATTTACAAAATCGATTTTTCTTAAAAAATTGTGTGAAGTGAGGCGTTGCGCTTTGCAAAATGAGGTCATAAATTAAAAAAAAAAAAATAAATTCTAAAAAACAAGCCTTCGCTAGTATTTGAACTCGGTATGCCAGAGTTAAGCACTCAGCCACACATTGCTATACACAATGGCAGATTTATTACACTACATTTTTGTATAATGGTGTTATATATTTATAGATATATCTTCGGGACTTATATATAACGTCCCTAAGGGAAATGAACCAGTCACAGAGTTAGTCACGTGACCGAAACTTTGTGGCAGAAACCGGTCCTCGAGTGGGTTCTCTTATATGAAAGTAACCGGTAACTTTAACATGGGCTTGTCATAGGAGGTGGCAATTTCTACAATTTAAGCTATTTGCGACATATCGCTGACCTTGTGTAGGTTACCATATCACTGCATTGGTGTAAGTGAATGCGCAACAGAACAGGTCAAAATTATCTTATACATAACTAGTTTCATGTTAGACATTACGTTATGTGTATCAGAACTAGTGCAACATGAAACGTTACGTGACTGGCTCAAATGTACATACCACAGGACTGAGGACAAGTAATTAATAAAAAACTGGTTACATATCAATCACAATGTGTTATGTTGCAGAACTTGTAGGGAATGAATAGTTTCGTGATATATCACTTGACTGTTTCAAGTGTACATTTCGCAGAGCAAACGAAAATGTTTAAGATTTTTAAATTGCCAAGAGAGAATAATAAATCAAATAATTCAATATCTAAAAATTTTTAAATAAAATTGTTTTTGATTCACTAATTAAAATAGAAGTTATGAATTAATGCACTTTATTTGTAATTAATTTACTTATATTTAATACATTGATTTAATAAAAATTGCAAATGCGAATTTAATTTATTCCTAATAAATTAATGTTTTAATAAAAATCGAGTACTTTAAAGAAAATAAAAATTAATATTTCGCAAGTCAAAAGAATTTTTTTTTAAGTTCACGGTGTTACTAAATTCGATCGTTTTTAGTTAATGTTCAAAAATATTAATTTATTTCAACCAAATTGTCCAATAGAAAGAAGTTCTTAAGTTTATTTGATTCAGAAAAATGTTACACTTAAAAGATTTTCAAGTCAGTATCAGGTTTTCTAAGGCTAAAAAAGGCTAAAAAACGAATAAGGAGGATAAGGAATTTGTTTTGTAATTCACTTTTAAAATGAAATAAATTTGACTTGATTATCATTCCATAAACGCATTCGAGGCGTATTGAGGATTCTCGTCAGAAAATGTTAGTTTAACCTTCCAAAAAACACATTTTGATAAAATACAAAATAAAACTAAGATGTCCCTTTAAAAATTGCTATTTAAAAAAAATCGATATAATTTTACGGGCCTATATGGATATGTTAATCTCTATAATAACAAACATTGACATATTGGTTAGAATGGTATCAAAACCGCGGTAACTACACAGTGGGACATATTGAAAATTATTCGGTGGTTTATCGGATTTATGTAAAATTTTACACATACGCAACTATCGGATAGACAAGCTGAATTCCAATTTCTCCTAAAATGAGCTGAACTAGGGTAAATCAGATAGTAAAAAAGTTAAAAACCTCCAAAAAAAAAAAATACCTAGAGTGGAATCAACTATTTACAGAGCAATTGAAAATTGTAAAAAACTAGACTTGCCACTACACACACAAATCAATAACCACAAATCCAAAGTACTTCCGCCTTGGTCTCTAGAAAAAAAGTCAATTGACACTTCTTTACATGAGTTTGCCAAAACAAACACAGAACCTGCTCAGTTCAGGAAGATGTTTGCTTTTATCAGGGATAAATTAAAATATCATAAATTTCTATTTACTGATGGCTCTAAAACCGAAAATTTAACAACCTACAGCATTACTTCAGAAAATAAAATAATTAAAATCTCTAATATCCCTACTCACAGTTCCATATTTTCAGCGGAATTGATAGCGATTCACGAAGTAATAATTATATCAATAGTAAAAGAGGGAAATTTGCAATATGATCAGATTCCCTTTCATCAATTGAATCAATCTTAAACATATCTAATAACAGTTATTATATCTCAAACATTAGGAAAGCATTGGCTAAAAAGTTTCCAGATATCACGTTAGTGTGGGTACCTGGACACAGCAATATAAAAGGGAACGGATATGCCGATTCGGCAGCTAAAATGCTGCAATGCATCCTCTTATTACAACACCTAATTACAACCGAAAAGATATAGAAGAACTAATAGACCAGCACTACATTTCAAGGGACAGAAATCACGTCTTCAGTTTAACATCATCTTGGTACAGAAGAATTAATCAAAACCGTAAAACAATCTCAAAAGCTATGAGTAATGATGTATCTAAAGTAAACAGATTAGATTGCGTTAAGTTTGTTAGACTTCGACTGGGTCACACCAGAGTGACGCACTGTTCTTTATTTAATCTTAATACTCCACCTTCTTGCAACTGTGTTATATCATATCCAACTAAACCCTCTCACTATCTTTGCGAATGTCCAAAAACCAATAGCTATAGAACATCAATTTTTCAAAATTCGGATCCATTACTCCTACTGTCCGACCCTTCTACACATAACATAACTTTATTTACCAAATTTCTCAAAATATCAAATTTATATAATGAAGTATAATCATGTAATAATTTTATGTAACACCTTGAATAATTAAAGATTAGTTATTTTAAGTATATTGAGCTGAAGGCCTATGTTGCTATTGCTCGTTAAACAAATTAGCTTATAATTTTTAATTGTAAGACTAATAAACTTAATAAATAAAATAAATACGGTGGAGTGGTTGAGCGACTTTCAGTTTAAAATTTCGCGAATTTTTGACTCTTATTCACTGAATCAACTTTAACAAATCATTTCAAGAAAAATTGGTGTATTTGATATATATTTCACGAATTAAGTTATAAAACAAATTATTCTATTGAAACAAAGGTAATTTAATATAAATTAAATTAAATCTTATCACACTTTATTCAATACCAAATTTTTCCTTAAACATTATTATAAATTAATCACAGACTTGTGGAAAATGTTTGTTCAAATAATTTGGAAATGGGATTGTATTAATCAAAATATAGTCTAAGGGCCAGTATTATAGTAACAACTAATTAGGATTTTGACTTAAACTTTAAGGCATTTTCAAACAGAATTTTCAATTATATGGAGTTTAGTGAAAAATAATTTTTATAGTTATTAATTTGATGAATTTTATAATAAAATTTTAACAATGTTAAGAGAAAAGAGTCGTCGATAGAAATTTTCAATAACTAATTTTGGATTTTAAGGGATAACATCTTCCCTAAGTGTTTCTTAATAAACTGTTTAAGTGTTGGATACCTATTAGGCAACTTGATTTGCTTATTTTATTCATTTTGAATTAATTCAGTTATATTAAGCCCTTGGTCCACATTGGTGTTGTGTTCATTTCTCTTTAGTTACATGATATATCCAGAAAGAACCAGTCAATGTTCTGCAACCATTTAAATATTTGGGACACTGGTAATTTTACAGCAATTACCACTTTTTCAGACACTGAATTATATTTTACACCAGCTTTGTGACATGTCCCTCATTTTTCTATCACCGATTTATCACCTTGGATCAATCGTCCCCTTCATTTCCCGTAGGGCTACGAGAACAAGACCTATCCCAGGAAACGTTACGTTCATTGTGATAGGGACCAGTCACTGGACCGGTAAAGTGCCCTCTGCGACATATCACAGCACTGGTCTCAAAGAACATGTCACACAACTAACTTCAAAAAACATTAACTTCAAACAACATATTATTGTGGTAGGTACTTTAGGAACCGGTCCTTTTTTCACCTATCTCGTGATATGTATTTTCGGAAAAGGTTTAGTTTTCACCTATCACGGGACAGGGGCCAATTCCCAACTCCCCCTCTTCTCCCGCAGGGTAATTATATAATCGCGAGTTTCTGAAAAATGGGAAAAATTCCTACATATCACGGCTGAATTGGTTCTGTACTTATCTGATTTTATATAATGATAGATATATATCAATATAATAAATATATAATCATATTTTTAAGATTAAGGAAAAATGTGGAGAAATACCCTGCTGGAAAAAAGGGGTCAGCTGGAAATTGGGACCTATCCCGTGATAGGTGAAGACTGAACCGGTTCCAAAAATACTTACCACGATATAGAGGAAAAGCGTATGGGTTCTTAAAGTAACTACCACGTGACCGGTTTAAAGGTCATGACATGTTCTTTTGCGTTGTACACGAGAGTCTTGAGATTAATTGCTAAACAAGCTCGTCTCTCATGGTATGGCCTTCATGGTATCGTGTGACACCGTCTTGTTGAAACCACATGTCAACCAAGACCAATTCTTCCACTTCGAGCAAAAAAAATCCAGGTGTTGGAATAACACAAGCGCAATCCTTGACAACGGCGACGAATTAACATATCGCTATCTTCATTGACACTTCGATACAGCAGTAATATTCTCCTTGGTACGCAATCTTCTATCATTAATCTCTTTTTTAAACTGAAAGTCCAATCACCCTACACGTCAAATTCGCATCATGTCCGAAACATATAGAATTGATGCTGAGAACTATATTAATTTTTAAAAGTTAACATTTTCTCCTCCAGTGTTAGCAATCGACCTTCTTAATATTTTCTAATAAATACTTTCTAATACATAACAATTTTTTTTTATATTTTCTTAATCTAACTCATCATCAACAAGTTTAAATTGACCACAATAACACAATTATAATGACTTAATAACATGTCATATACGAATAGACTTTACATATGATTTTGACTTAAACACGCATTATTAAATAAAGTAATAATTTTAGTGTTTAAGTTTAATTATAGAAACATGTAAGTAAGAAATTTGAAACAAAACCCATATAAAGAATTCTGAGAACTTAAGAGAAGAACTATATGTCCCGGCCGGTTTGTTTATGATTATTCCATTTTCTTGTTAGCACGGTAAACTTAATTTCAATGAAACATTTGCTTGCGTGACATAAAATTATCATATTCACACAGACAGACAATTAAGTATTTTTAGTTAATGTAAATATTAAGGAATTTATAATACTTTAACATATACCTTAATATACACCTTAAACAAAAGATTTTTTATGTGTGATTGTACAATGGGCTACGAGTATTATATAATATCGAGGAGAATATGCCGATAGATTCCCTCCGATCTTATTCAAACTCGTCTATGTGATAGAGGAGAAAAAAATTAAAATACTCCTATTTATTTTAGCAGCTAAATTTCAGGTTTTGGGGTTAAAAACTGTAGCAAAGATCTAAAAATTTTTCGTGTTTGAAATGCAAGTACGAGGGCGGTCCCAAAATTATCCCTCCTTTTAGTTCGATACATTTCGCAGCGATACTCCATACCTTCGATGCCCTGCTTATAGTAAGAACTGTACCGCAGTGAAATTTATATACCGCAGTGGAGTCTCTGTATTGTTGGCAAATATTTTACCATCAAGTTGGGAAATAGAAAATAATTCGACGGAGCTAAATCTGGCGAACAAGGTGCGTGATAAAGTAATACGAACTTTAATTCATCAACTTTTCCCAATTGCTGATGGCTCCAAATACAAATCTGAACAACGTGGCGACTTTAAACTAAACAAGTAAGAGCGGCTAAATTCGGCTATGCCGAATCTTATATACCCTTCACCATGGTTGGGAAAAAACTGAAGTTTATATATGGACATATATGAAATGGACAGATTTATATACGGACGCCTTTAAGAGGAAATTAACCATTTAGTTTGGAGATAAAACTTGGACTCGGGAAGATTTATGGTTCCAGAAAATATGTATTTTAAAAAAATGTATGTTTTGGGCATAACTTTTTTGTATCTGAACCGATATTTCCGAGTTTTTCAGCAAATATGTTATACTAAAGATTTTCGATCTTTTGCTATATAAGACGTATCCATTGGTCATAATACAGCTCTAGAATAGTGTTTGTTGTTTGTGTATAAAAGGTTAAGAGGTGAAAGAAAAGAATTTCAACAAATCGTTAAAAGAAATCACTAGAACTGCATGTGTTTTATTTCTACAAAATAGTTTGATTTAGCTGGCAAATTTGCATTTAGGATTTTATTTCGCTTTTTTATTAGAAATATTTGTAATTTCTTTAGCTTAATTTTAAAAATTTGAAGGAAAATAGTTTATAATTTTTTTTATAAATTATTATAAGTTATGACCTAAAATAGTTGCACTCAAAGGTAAATTATGTATAAAATTTTCTTAATATGTGAGAAATAAAATGGTTTAAAAATCTTTTTATAAATTCTTTTAAATCGGTGCAAAAAATAGAAATAAAACCGTTTGTATTTTGTTTGTATCAGAGGGTTTTTATACAAATTTTGATGTTTTTAGCCTATTTATGGATTATTTAATTATTAATATAAAATTTTATTTAAATTAATTATTAAATGTAAAAAAAAAACAAAAAATAAACAAAAAAAAAAAATCTTAACGAACCCGCGACCCTTCCACCTGTGGTGAAAGGTATAAAAACGTTTGTATTTTGTTTGTATCAGAGGGTTTTTATAAAAATGTTGATGTTTTTAGCCTATTTATGGATTATTTAATTATTAATATAAAATTTTATATAAATTAATTATTAAATGTTAAAAAAAACCAAAAATAAGCAAAAAAAAAAGTCTTAAGAAAATAATAAAAAAAAAAATGTAAAAAAAAAGTGAATTGACCTCACCGAGATTTGAACCTCGAACTCCGCTTGCTTAGAGAAAAAAAGTATTTGTGACATGGCGTCTAGACAACTGAGCTATTGAAGCTCACACAAAATCATCGTCAATAGATGTACATATATAAATGTCTTCGTTCATTAGGGATTTGTTTAGTTTTTATTTAAATGACAAATCTTTGTATGTGTGTTGTTTGTGTATAAAAGGTGGAGATGAAAGAAAATAATTTTAATTATTAATATAAAATTTTATATAAATTAATTATTAAATGTTAAAAAAAAAACCAAAAATAAGCAAAAAAAAAAAATATTAAGAAAATAATAAAAAAAAAATGTACAAAAAAAAAAGTGAATTGACCTTACCGAGATTTGAACCTAGAACTCCGCGGGCTTAGAGAAAAAAAATATTTGTGACATGGCGTCTAGACAACTGAGCTATTGAAGCTTACACAAAATCATCGTCAATAGATGTACATATATAAAAGTCTTCGTCATTAGGGATTTGTTTTTTTTATTTAAATGACAAATCTTTGTATGTGTGTTGTTTGTGTATAAATGGTGGAGAGAAAGAAAAAAAAAATTTTAACACATTGATGTGTTGTTATGCTCAAAATTCTACATACATGTCAAACAAAGGGATTTTACTGGAAAAATTAGAGGTGGTCCTGGTTTTTTGCTAATATCTCAGCCATTTATTAACCGATCTGTCTGATTTTTAATAGCAAACAGAAATGGATCACATGTAACAGAAATAAAAAAGAATCAAGTCCTCATCACGTCTGGGTTCTTCGGAAAACCCATTTCAACACACAGACGGACAGACGGACAGACGGACAGACGGAAATCGTTAAATCAACTTCGCTCTTCATAAGGACCCAGAATATATATACTTTATAGGGTCTAAGATCAATATTGTAGAAATTACAAACGGAATGACAAACTTATATATACCCTTCCACCTATGGTGAAGGGTATAAAAACGTATATTTTATAAGGTTGCCACTTTACAAGAAAGTATTTTTTTCAAACAACGGCCGTCAGGTCAGCTAATTTTGGGACCCCTTCCATATGTACTAGGTACGACAAAAACCACCATGTGATTTCCTTACGCTATAACTATTCTTTAAAGTAAAAGCTCATTAAATTTTAAACTGATAATGTTTACTCGCACTTATAAATTTTGTTTGTATTAATTGTGAAAAATCCTGTCTCACCGCCGATGGCGTTTATAAAAATTTGGGCTTTTTTGATTGCATTTTGCTTAACTGTGTGCAGCATTTGTGGTGCAGTTTATTTTCCAGTTGGGGTATAGCTCAGCTGTCCAGATTCGCTAAAGGTCTGCTTTCTTTGAGCTAATTATAAAATAATACACGATAACAACGATGACTGACAATACGACACGGATTCAGAGGAAACCACGGTTCGGTGCGAGTTTTTATGGTATATGATCGGCACTACCCGAAGGTGATATTTACCGAACTCTGGAAAGAGTTTCAGCTCGTCTAGTTGAATTGATTAGCAACCAACGGGGATAAACAGTGGTTCCTGTACTAAAATAATACGACTAACTACAAACGAGAATAAACAGCGGTTCTCATGTAGGGAGGGAGGAATCAGTAAAAAAATCAGTCGAAGTATTACCCGATTCGTTCCTCGGTTCTAGCTCGCCTTGCAGCCTTTAACTTTCACACAATATGTAAATAATTTTCCCAACTTAATGAGAATTATATAAGGTGTTGCTATAAGTATGATATTGGGTATGGGTAAAAGTAGTAATACTGGGTATGAGAATAATAGATTCGTAACATGTACGTTACAATTTCGGCTCGAAGCGACTTTGAGTATCCCCAAAGAAAATAGTCCGGCTAAGTCAAAGCGGTAGATCTGGATAGTCAAGCCAAATCACTGAAACGCGGGAGGAGGGCATAACTCAAAATGCGAATTTTTTCACATGCAAAATGACAAGTTTTTATTGGAACCATATGTCTTCTAAGTCCAGATCGTCAACTTCAGGTAAGAAAAAATCTTTCAGCATGATTCTATAGCGATCGCCGTTCAACGTAATTTCGTTACTATCGACAGCTTCGAAAAATCGCAGAATCCCTCAGAATCGGGAATTTTACTTATTAAATGACCAAACAGACATACAGTGGCATTTGTAAAAATGGCAGTACTTTTTAACGGGGTGATACTTATTGCCGCACCTTGTGCATGAGTTGCCCATTCCATATTAATTAAAAATATGTATCTAATTTAAAGCCGATCATAAAATGTCAGCAGTTAATAAAGTTCAGAATGAAAATTTGAAGGTACTTCTAAATTTTCCATACAATTTGTGCATTTTAGTACAATTTCATATTAGCGTCTTCTGAATAAAGCATTTGGTCATATTATTTTACCAGACGCTGGAGGTGAATAATATTTTGTATTTACCTCAAATTTTTTTACTTCAAATGTTTTTTACCTCAAAAATGTTTTTACCACAAACATTTTCTTCACCTCGACAATGTATTTATAATATTATTTTTTCTATTTTAACATATCTGTTACAAAAAAAAAAAAATAAAACGGAATTTAATGTTTCTTCTTATTTTATATAATTTTTTATAAACTATAGGTAAAAGGGAAAGGTTTTTTGAAGACACTTTTGGCGGTATACCAAACATGTTAGATCATACTTCATTTGAATTAAAAGAAATATATTTTTTAAATAGCTTATGAGTACAGGAAAATGTTATTGATTTTAGTCTGGGATGTCTCCGACGAATATTTCTGTCCATCAACATTTTAAAAATTTTAAATATATATGAAAAATATATTCAATATATATAAGAGTACTAAAACCGTGTGCACAAAAAAATGTAATTTTAAATTCAATTTAATTAAAATTTAATACTTAAAACTTTTAACCCATAAACGTGAAATTAGGATATCTTCTTTATTAATGTATGGCTGTATATGATATGAAGACCATGCATTATTATGTATGGTCATATATATTTCGATTTGCACATGGACAACAAAAAATTTGTAAGTTTTTGAAATAAGTCGCTATTTTTTGGCGTGGTAAGCTACAATTCAAAATTGAACTATGCATGGAGGTATATGATCATGTATGCCCATGTATGATGGGTGTTTAAAAAAATGCCATCTTTATAAAACATTAATTACAAAATGATGAATTAGAGTAAATTTTGTTTAAAGGAATATTTGGCCCATAGTGCATTATTTAGATTAGTACAAAAGAAAAATAATGTTAAAGAAATGCAAATAATATGGCACGAGTATAAAGGAAAAAAAGGCATACTAAACTGTTGTACAAATAGTAGAAGTATAACATAAGGAGTGCCTTTTACCACAAGAATTTTTCTCAGGAGACTAAACAAAAAAAAGTAAAACAACAGCAATGACAACATACGACAACAACTCACAAGAAAATAGTTTCAACACCATACATACATACATATGAACGTATGATACAAGTAAATACAATTAAAGTAGTTAAGCTTAAAGTACGAATATTTATATAACCATGTGTAAAAGAGAACATTAAGATATAATTGTGTGCATGTAGGTATGTGTAAGGACACTATTGTCCTTGGTTATATGTGACAATTTATATTATTTTTTCTGTGTACTCGCCTTGTTTATAAATTTACTTTGATGATGACGCCAAGTCTCTGTGGCGTCTTATTTTATTCTTGTTGCTGTTAGTGCTCTTGTTGCTGTTGTCGTTCTTGGTTTGCTCTCACTTTACTTTAGCCATGATATGATAAGGATAATGAAATCCTTGAGGTAAATGACTTGAAATATTTTATCTATGAGTTTGTGTATAATAAACAATAAAGTAAACGATACATATGTATGATACACTTATACGTTAAGTCTAACACATTGTCTTTATTTGCATGTTTAAGTAAGTTAACATACAAGTACACAAAATGTTAAGCAAAGGTGTGGTATTGTCACATGAGAAAACTTGGCTCTCAATGAAAATATTAAGGTTGTATGTGTACAAAAAAATCCTTTGGGTTATTACTTTTCTTTTTAGTGCAGTAATTTGGTCAAGAGTTTTTAAAGTATTTCTTCATTTAATTTTTGCTAAAAATCTATATTTGCAAAATATTTAATTAATTTTAAGTGCCTTATTTTATTTACATATACATATATATGTAAATAAAATAAGACCTTGAATGCAAGCGTTTGAGTGTTGTAAATTTAATATTTATTTATAAATCAATCATACGTTTTTGTAAAATCCTTTTTTTTTTATTTTATAACTTTGAAAATTATCCATTTATTTTATTAAAACTTGTTTTCGTTATTTTCAAATTTTCAATTTAATATTTGTATAGAATTTGAAAGTTGTTAACTTGAAAAAAACGAAAATACGTATTTTGGGGTTCAGTATGCATTCATACTATTAAATGTATTAATTGTCAAATTGATTTTGTATGTAATCTTTCTACTTTTCAACATTCTTTTTTGGAATGTTTTTCAATTTTCTTTAGAAAATAATTATAAGAGAAAATTCAAAAACAATAATTTTATCATTAATAACTAGAACTTGGAAGTTTGTATAAATACATGTATAAACTCAGCTTGCAATGTGACGAGGTTTTACATAAACTATAATTTTATATATATAACATAATTTAATAATTTAATTTTTAAAGGGCAGATGTTGATTTTGAATAAAACAAAAATTATTTAAGAAATTATTGTCAATTCTTTTTATTATGATAATATGGTATGGTTCAATTATGTATGGAGCAAAATATCGGTCAAATGGCCGCCGCGACCTCGGCGGCACACCGCCATCCGATGGTCCAGATTTTCGATGACGCTGAGGCATAACTGAGGTTCTATGCCGTTAATGTGCCGAATTATCTCATCCTTTAGCTCTTGAATTGCTGCTGGCTTATCGACGCAAAAGAGCCATTGTTTCGTTATCTGTGTGGCAAGTGGCACCGCCCTGTTGAAACCACATATCGCCCAGGGTCATATCCTCAATTCCTGGGCACAATAAGTTCGTTATCATCTCGCAATAGCGAATACCATTCACGGTAAATGCTTGGCCAACCTCATGACACACTATCGCGAACAGCAGCAATGTTTTCCGCAGAACGAACTGGGCGAGCATGCACAGGTGTTTTCACACACAATTCTCCCGATTATGGACACATTTGGTCGATTATGCTGACCAAAAAAAAAATCACTAAGTGCACGATATGCATTTTGATTTGAACGGCCATTTTCATAATAAGCCTGAATAACTTTAACGCGTTGCTCGATTGTGCATCTTTCCATGGTTCAAATTGAGTTAGTCTGAAATTGAGAAATGTCAAATGAAATGCAGAAAAAGGCTTGACGTTTAGGTGTGGTTCAAATTCAACATCTGCCCTTAAAATTTATCCACCCTTTAATTACTAATTGTAGTTCGAAACCAAATCCCATTTACAATAAGTATTGAAAAGTGTTGCCATTTTTGCAAGTGGCATCGTATGTCAGTTTGGTTTTGACATCCGTGAAGTAGAAACGTAAGGAATTCGAACAACAAAGAATCAAACAAAGAATGCCTCAATAACGCAATTTTGTGAAACTCATCGACAAAGTGGATGATTTTCTATTAATATTGATCATGAGCGGCGAGGCTCTTTTTTATCTTAACTTTCAACAAAATGTCTCCCAAAACAAAGTGTCTCACAGAAGTATCTTTATGGTATGCGGGAAGTACATTAACATTATGATACTTTAAGGAAATTCGTTTGTTCGCATTTAACTCACTCAGCCGTAATGGACATGCGATCGCCACTGCTTTTGTGACTTCTGATTTAGATTTTCCTTAGTCTTTCACGTACCTTATAGATGTGTAAGGAATTACTACTTATTATAATAATCAGTTTGCCTAAAGCAAACACAATATAAATAATTTATTTTTATCATATTTATTTGTGACTTAACACGACCTTTCGCTTCGTTTTATTTCTAAAGAATAAACATAACACAGGACATACAATGGCGATAAATAGTTGATTACATGCCAAAATTACTCACAGGTAATGAAATTTTCAATAATATTAAAGCCCAGTAAACATACCCACTATGTTCCGTATTTTGGTTTTAAGACGAGTTTGTGACAGTTTTTTCTTCTTGCAAATAAACTGGCAGTATCTGGCAGTAGCATAATACATGCGGCACAATGCGTATTTGTAAGGACACCTTCCCAGCGCGTAGTGTTTCGGTGGGGATATTTGAAGTCATTGCCCTGTACCTTGGAGGAGTTAATAAACAACGTGATACCACAATAGAATCCAAATGTGCACCGACTCCGACGGCGGCAATATATCGGACATAATTTTCCCAATTGAGATAAAGCTTATGAGTTTGAGCAGTCATAATCAATTAAAAACCAAATAAGTTTGAGGTGATGGTCTTTACCCCACCCTGCGATAAAAAAGTAACATCTAAGCTGTTTATTATAAAATGTTTATTTTTACAACCAAAATGTATAAATAATTTCATTTGTATACTCTCTAAAAAAAGTCTGTAAAGGCAACTGAAAATTTTGCTGTTATTACCGAAAATATTGCTAATTGGAGCCCAGCGTTATTTTTTGCTAATCTTAGCAACACATGTCTGCTGTAGTACAATGAAATTTGTAGAAAAATCAGCTGTCGCTAAAAAATTTTAGTAAACTTTTTTTAAGTGGAATTTAAAATCTCTTTGCTTAAATCAGCAAAAAAAAATTAAGTAAATATTATTAATATTAGTACAAAATTTAAAATTTACCTTTTTTTTTTATCGATAATCGAAATTTTTATTATATTATTTATTTTTTTTTTTCAAAAAATATTTTAGACAAAATTAAAAAAAAACCAACGGCTTAAAAATTGTAAAAACAAAAGAATTTATCATTTTGATATAATTTCTTTTTGAAAAATATTTTAGTTAATCTTTTTACTTTTAAGGTAAAATTTTAATTGTTTTTAGGGCTGAATTTTAGAACCAAAAAACTTTTTAGTGCCAATTAAAGTTGATGTCCTATATTAACTTCCGATCCCTTTTTTAATATATGTTACAGTTTAAGGCAATTTAAGTTTGAAGGTGAAAGTTTTCATTACAAATTATATTTCCACTTTTTTAAAATTAGTAAATTTTTTATGCTAATTTTAGAAAATCGGTTTTCTAAAATTTGTAAATTGATTTCTGAAATTAGCAACAAAAATTCTGTAATTTGTAAAAATTCTGTAATGTAAATAGCAAAAAGATTTTCTAAAAAATAATTTTTTTACTAAAAATCAGTACAAAAATAGTAAAGTGGGATTGAAAATCGTTTACAAATTTTTCTACTAACTCTTTTTCTGAGTTTATATTGTTTGTTAAAAATATGTAAATTTTTATTTAATACTCAAAGAAAAAAAATAAAATTTAGAAAAGCAACCCATTATTTTCCGGTTACGTTTTACCTGTAGGTAACGAATTTTTGGTAAAGCTGGTTTTACACAATATCTATTTTACAGTGTGCTTGTCAAATTTCCCATTGCAAAATACATACATACATGGTGTCAGCCTGTTCTAGCGTGTTCTATTTTCAACTGACAAAGCACCTAGCATCAGCTGTCAATTGTTTGTGGCGTCAATAATATTAATAACATTAAGGCCCAATATTATAACTTGCCTTTAAGGTGCGTGTTAGTTAAAGGTAACTTTAGCTAAAGTGAGGAATAAAGTGGCCTTTAACATTTTTTGGTTATTACAACTTGCTTATAAAATAAAATTAAGTTTTTTAAAAATATGGCACTACCAGAGCAAAAACCGATTACTTTTGACAAATTAAAATGATTTTTTAAAATACATAGTGGCAACGACGTACTTTTATTTATTTATTTACTTACAACAAACAAAAAATACAAACGAAAAACAAAATTTCTTCGAATTGTGTAAAAGATCAAAATGTTTGTTATAAAAAATTTACATTGTCGACGCCGAACACAGAAATAAAACAAGCAGCAAAGATACGGTCAAAAAACTACACGGCAACTACACTGCAGAGCAGAAAATGTGGCAACTTTAAATGCTTAAACCTTAAGTTAAAAGTTAAAGGTAAGATCTTACCTTAAAGGTAAGATCTTACCTTTAACTTTTAACGTAAGGTTTAAGCATTTGAAGTTGCCACATTTTCTGCTCTGCAGTGTAGTTGCCGTGTAGTTTTTTGCTGTTTGGTTTTTTTCTGTGTTCACCGTCGACAATGTAAATTTTATATAACAAACATTTTGATCTTATACACAATTCGAAGAAATTTTGATTTTCGTTTGTATTTTTTGTTTGTTGTAAGTAAATAAATAAATAAAAGTACGTCGTTGCCACTACGTATATAAAAGAACCATTTTAATTTGTCAAAAGTAATCGGTTTTTGCTCTAGTAATGCCATATTTTTAAAAAACTTAATTTTATTTTATAAGGAAGTTGTAATAACCAAAAAAAGTTAAAGGGGACTTTATTCCTCACTTTAGCTAAAGCTACCTTTAACTAACACGCACCTTAAAGGCAAGTTATAATATTGGGCCTAAATATAATATTAATAAAATTAAATATAAAAATTGGTGTATAATTTGTTACCAGTATATTTAAATCGAAAGGAGCATGGAAATGTCCACTATCAGCAACCATTTTTGGCTCCATAAAACATGTTTTTTTAACTTTTCTTGCTTTATTTTTTATTTTTCAATTTTGTGGCAGCTATTATTGAAATAATGATTGCAATTATTTTATTTTTTGAATTCATTTTTTAAACTTTATTTCAAGAACACAAAAAAGTCATGACAAAAACAGCTGTTATGAACTATTGTAGGTTATGTCAGATGAATCTAAAAACGTAAGTGTGAAACCAAAAATTATAAACCGTCTGTAAATTGTAAATTTTGACAGACATGCGCAATTACAAATCGATCGTACAGCTGACAAAGCCACTGTAAAAAACATAGTGTGTAAAACCAGCTTAAGAATTCATCTTGATGGAAATCCTATTGCTAAAATGATAACTTTTATAAAAGAAAATTAAGAAGTTACAAAAAAATTAAAAAGGACTTCAATAAAAATGTGAAATTTTTTTTAACATTTTTATGATTATTTTTTTCAAAAAACCAGCTCTTGAAACATTTTTTTCACTTTAAACTTAATATATCAGAGACATGTATATTAAACTTATTGAATGTGTTTTCAGATGTTTTAAATCACATGCTGTTGAACTTATTTTTGATAAAAGAGAACAGATAAAAATCGTTTGGTGCCAGGTTTGGACTGTAATGGAAAATGGTTTAACATTTTTAGTATTTTCTTGGTTTAAATAATCAATGGTTAAATTAGCGAATTAATTGTTTAACAGCTTAAAATACCTACAATCAGTGCGCAAAACGGCTGTAAACTAATTGAAAAGATATACAATATATATATATATATATATATATATATATATATATATATATATATACACTTAAAAAAGTTTGTAAGTTAAAATAACTGAAAATATCATTTAAAAGAAATGATATTTCATTTAAAAACCGGTCTACTTAATTTTCATTTAAATTAAATGCCATTTGTTATTTATTTTCAAATGTTGATTAATCAACTGACACATCCGTAAGAAACAAATGATATAATCAGTTAAAATAAATGTCAAAATTTTACCTACCAATCCTTAAAAAATAAATGTTTTTTTTTTCATTTATTTGAAATTATTTCCGTTTTTGTATTTTGATATACTCGTACAATACAAAATGCTTCTATGCATATGGAGCTATAAACACTTTTTGTGTGAATGTGTTTGTGTATGTATGTGTGTTTATGAAGTTCTTGTAATTTGTATTGAACAATTTTGTATATAAACAACCAATTTAAATAAAAAAACAAATTGAAATTTTTTGAATATTTTTTTTGAAACAGACAGCAAACAAAATTTGTATTTGTAATAACTGTTACATACACAAATAAACCACAAGTTTCCGTTTTGTGGGTAATTTTTTATTAAATTTCAAACAAATGAAAAAATAAATGAAACTGAAAAAAAATCGGTAAATGATAGTAAATTATTTCGAATAAATGTATAAAAAAGTTAATATAGATATTTCTTTGAAAAATAAATGTATGTTCTTTTATATTTAAATGGAACGGAAAACTTTTTTATTAAACTATAAACAGTTAACTACATAATATTCTGAGTATATATATATATATATATATATATATATATATATATATATATATATGTGCACATATGTGCACAGCACATATTGCGGGGACGGGTTTTCGTTCCACAAGTTACTATGAAGACATTTTGTTACTTTGGGGACTGTCCTTAAACTTTTCGTTATTCTACTGTTTACACTGAAGACATTTTACTGGACACAGCGCATTTTATAGAGACTTTTTTGGCTGTATATACAGATGTCTTCAAAGTATGGGCAATGCATATATATATATAATATATATATATATATATATATATATATATATATATAATTTATATATATATATATATATATATATATATATAACTATTTTTTTTTAATTGCACAATTAATATGTAAATACAATCATTTTATAATATGTGCAAGTCGCTGTAAGTAGTAAATATATTATCATTTAAAAAAAGGTGTTCAAAATAAATACCGCCAGCAACAACAACAAAAAGTTGCCAAAAAACATGAGAGCAAACAGTGAAAAGTATTTAAATTTTAATTGCTATAAATTAACGAAAAACAAAAAAAAAAAAACAAAACATACAAAGAGAAAACCACGAAATATAAAAAAGAAATACAAATAATACCCGAAATATTTAAATACTTAAATGGGATTCAAATGAGCAACAGTAACAGCAAAAGCCGTGGCAGGAGCAACATCAGTAGCAGCGTTGAGAGTCATACAGACACAGGACAATGACAACACAAACAGACACACAAACATTGCACTAACCGAATACCGAGTGTAATGCAAATAAGAACAGATTTTAATGTGAATGAATGACGTCGTAGTAGTATATGAAATGATTTTGGTTTTTTATATTTATTTTTTATTTTTTCGGTTTGCAATGGCCTTCAGATGACCAACAAATAATAAAAAAATACAAAATTTCACAAAAAACGAGCTCATCATATTTCGCGAAATATATTTTTTTTGTTTTATTTTTTGGCAACTTTTGTTTGTACGAGCATACTTTTTTTCGTTTTGGTTGTAAAGGAGACTTTGTGTGTCATTAGGAGGGCGTTTATTACTACACAGAGAAAACAGATTCATTGTGACAACCGAATTTCTTGTCAATCGAATGGTTTGGTTGGAGCTACCGAAATTAGGTTAATACAATAGAATTTCGGTTGAAACCATATATTTCAATTGGATCAGAAATACATTTGGCTGCGAAAACTGTATAATTCGGTTGCTGCAACCTAAATATATTCAGTTGGCAAGAAATAAAGTTGTCATAATAATTTTTATTTTGTTTAAATATGTTTTAAAAGCAGCCAAAGAAGTTTTCAGTGTTTTAAAGGAAATGGAATTCTAGTTCTGAAGCCGATTCAAAATGTATGCACTAGTTTACAGATATATTAAATATATTATTTGATATATTCTGATCTGTTAAACATGCAAATACAACTCATAAATATGCCTTAGAACTTTTCTTAGTATAATATTCTATAATTCTGAGTGTTTCTTTCCATTGAACAAATTTAAGAACATTTTCCTTTGAAAGAGTCCTTAGATTTCTCCAAAGTGAAACCACAAGATTCTAAGATAGGCTTCATTATTATTAATATTAAATATTACGATATATTCAAATGAAAGTTAGCTTTTAGTGTGAAAATCAATTGCGTTTCTGAGAAAATGATGATTTGAGAGGATCGATTTTGAAAATTTAATTTTACTAAATTTCATACTAATTCTGAAAATGTTCACATCCTTTTAATTTGCGTATAATTTGGGTAAATTTTTTGATTTTGAAAAAGATAGTTTTGCCAAAAAATTTATAAAATCTTGATTTGAAAGCAAACATTGTAAGAAGGGTATACGTATGATAAAATTGATTTCCTAGCAATCACAATAGCGATTGAGTTTTACTACAAATCTTCTGGTGTGGTCTAACATATGTGAAAAATATTTTATTATTATTCTCATGCGTTACCTTGTAATGATAGCTCGTTACCGTTTTCATTATTTGCAAGCATAAAGTAATAAGTTACTCATTATTGATTACGTAATATATGATGTGAATTAACCCAGATAGCGCCGGAAATTTTTCTTTTTTGTTTTTGAAAACTTCAATTTTTATTCTGGAACTTAAATTTCGCACTCAATAATCAATTAAAATCAATTAAATCACACGAAACTGCTTTCATCAACTGACGATTTCAAGATGCAAAGCTACTTAACAAAGCATAATTAACAGTAGTTAACAAAAAAATTAACAGAAATGCACGTGTGTAACTGCGCTTTTCTCTCATATGTGATGATCTTTTAAAAGGACGGTTGCGCCAAGTGGGTTAATAATTGAAGTATTTTTAAAAATCTATTTTTAGATACATTACTTTGTGTTTTTTTTTGTTAGCAAAAGAGTAATGTATGTTTGTTTTGAAGCAAAAAAACGAAGCGCAACAATTCATTTAAGTTTAAAGCAATCAAATACTATATGCGTCGATAGCTCAGTGAGTAGAGTTCTTGGCTGGCAACCAGATTTCCATGGTTCGATTCCCATCTTGACCACATTTTAATTACAAATATTTCAAATAAAATATTTGTAATAATTTTTTTTAATAAAAATTCCTCTTTTTTAAAAAATCTATTTTTAGACACATTACTTTTTCCATTCTCGTAACCATATAAGTAACCCCTTACATTATCACCTCTAAAGTAATGGGTATATACATTACTTTGAGTCTCATCGCCTGTAAAATTCATCAATGAAGTAAGGAGTAAAGTAATCCATCGGCCCCTATGGCTATACATTATTTTACTCATTATTTGGTAATGTGTGGTTTTGCTGGGTTATTTTGATAATTTCTTAGTTTTACATTTCAGTTAACGATATACTATTATTAAGAATATATTATTATTTTAAAGATAAATTTTTTCTATTAGCTTCAATAACTAATAAATTTATTGATCTCTTAATTAAATTGCACAATTTTTCATTTTGTATACGGTATTTAGGTGCGAATTCGCACTGAACTTTCCAATGCGAATTCTTCGCCCTTACGCAAGGTATTGCTCATGCTGCTAATGTTTATGCATGGTGAAATTCGAATTCTTCGCCCTTACGCAAGGTATTGCTCATGCTGCAAATGTTTATGCATGGTGAAATTTAATAAAGACATACAGGTATTGAACATAAAAGAAGAAAAACATTAAAAGTAGTTGTAAGAAAAACGTTGAAAAATTTTCATGGTTAAATACTATATGTATATATTGCGCTATTTTTATTACTGCCATAACTTTAACTTTCCTTCTTTAAAAATAGGTATAACCCTAATGGATTTAATACTGGCAACACTTGCATTTGGGTATTTTTTTCATGAATATATATATTTTTTATTTTTGTAAAAAATTTTCACTTTTATTTTTTACCATTATACTTTTTTGTATTTTTTGATATTTTGTTGTTGCTGTAAATGCTACCGTTATTGTTGTTGATGTTTTTATTAATTTTGTGGCCCATTTATGTTGAAGTCAGTTTGAATACCTCATGTTGATTCATTTCATATTATTTAATTTTTTCATCATTTTTTTTTTTTATAAATTGAAACATATACCATTGATTTTTAATTATGTGGCAAATTTATTGCAAATATTTTTCGGAAATCATTACTGTTAGGAGTAAATACAGTGATTTTGAAGGATAAGTTTTAAAATTGGTCGTACCCTACATATGAAGGCTATATCCTCAGTTCCCAATAAGACCTTTCATTACCAAGTAAAAGGTTATAAAAAGAAACTAACAACTTTTGATTCGGTATCCGAACCAGTTGCGTTTGGAGAACGCAGGTATTTTTATAAGTACCCAGCAAAACTTTGGTAATGGGTGCGATATTTTCATGCGTTACCTTGTAATGATAGCTCGTTACCTTTTTCATTATTTGCAAGCATAAAGTAACAAGGTACTCATTATTGATTGCGTAATATACGATTTATAAATGTAAAGTAATAATTGAAATATTTTTGAAATTCTATTTTAAGACACATTACTTTGTGTTTTTTTGTAAGCAAAAAGGTAATGTATGTTTGTTTTAATAACACTAGCGAAAAACTAAACGCAACAGTTCCTTTAAGTTTAAAGCAATCAAATACTATATGCGTGGATAGCTCAGTGGGTAGAATTCTTGGCTGGCAACTTGATTTCCCTGGTTTGATTCCCATCTTGACCACATTATTTTTAATTACAAATATTTCAAATAAAATATTTGTAATAATTTTTTTTAATAAAAATTCATCTTTTTAAAAAATCTATTTTTAGACACATTACTTTTTCCATTCTCGTAACCTTATAAGTAACCCCTTACATTATCACCTCTAAAATAATGGGTATATACATTACTTTGAGGCTCATCGCCTATAAAATTCATCAATGAAGTAAGGTGTAAAGTAATCCATCGGCCCCTATGGCTATACATTACTTTGCCCATTATTTGGTGATGTGTGGTTTTGCTGGGTAGTCAAGCTTACGCTTCACTGCCTTTTTAAATCAAGGACATAAAAGTTGTAAGTTTTATGAGATACTTCTTAAAAAGTAACTATTAGAGTTCAACTCTTATTTTTTTCTTCTTAACGATACCTATTTGATTCCAATTATCATTTTTTTCCTTGTTTGGTACAACCAAAAAAATATTTTGTGTATATAATTATTAAATTTCAATAAATATTTTATTTGTCATTGTGTATTACTTATTGATAAGAAATATATAAAAATAGTTAGGTAATAACAGTACCATTTAACAAATATTTTTATTTATTATAATAAAAAAATTGTATGACTTTTCATTTCTAAATTTAATATTTAAATATTATTTTATTAATTCATGGTTATGCAATATAAAAATATAATACGATATACCCAATTAATAAAAAAATAAACTAAAAAATAAATTCTTTATACAAATAATATTATTATTTATTTTTATTATTTATTATTATTTCTTTCGAAAAAAATGGTTCGGCGAACAAAATAGCGAAAAATTGTATTTAACAGAGTTGGATTGATTTATATTCAAAAATGATCCCAAGCGAATAAAAATATCGTTTTACGATACTTTAATATTGAGATTTTAAATCGCGAATGTTGCGAATACGGCTATTACCATTGAGTTCAGCGTACCCGAATTAGCTTTACCAATAGGGCACCCGGTTTGCTAAAATTTGCGACTAGCACAGTGTTATTTATTAAAATTGTTTAACAACGTTTTTAAATAATATAAAAAAATATTTGTTACTACATAATTTTTATTGACAAAAAAAAAGATATTTCTTAAATTTAAATGTTTCAAAACAATGAAAAAAAATATAAATTGAATGTTAGCAGTTATGACCAACGATTTTGTTCCTAACATATGTTGACTTTAACAGTTACTGTGTAACTTTTTGAAATATTTTTTAAAAAAGTGTAATTTTTTCGAACAGTTACTTTTTTCAGATAAATATTTATATAAAAAAGACTTATAAGTCAGTAACCATATGCTTTTATATTGCTTTATTAGAAACAAGAACTTGCAAATACATACATTTATCATATTTTTGTAAGCAAATACGTAGAAAGAGTTTTTTTCCGAATTAGGTCCAATTTTCGATTATCGTCTACTTTCAAAGTTAAAATTCTATTGTTTAAAATATGTTACTTATAAGATTGAAAATTACTGCCTTTTACCAAATTCGTAACAACAGTTTAAAATTTGTATGTAACATGGTAGATATTTAACTTCGCAAGTGGACGATAAACGATAATGGTTTTTATAATCAGGGCACAGATATTCATGATTCTCCCTATCTTAACACCATTCTTTATCATTCATATGGGAAATTTTTTGGGGATTGATCTGAATATGGAGCGACTCTAAGTAGGTAATTTGAATAGTGTTCGCCCTTGAAGTGAAGTTCATCTAAAGACTATCTGATAATAGCATGTGCAGAATGAAAAATCTAAAGCCAACCAGAAACCACCAAACTTTCAGGATGTACATAGTTAAAACCATCGAGCCAATCCTTAGCCATGCTTTTAACTCTGTACATCCTCTGTATATAGTCTTTGCTAAATCAGCGTATTAAATGTTTCGCTACTCGTTTCTAATTATCTATTAATTATTTTATAAATGTGATTAGGCATAGAATTTATCAAATTTTGTAGTATTTCTAGCTTTATATCCCGCAATCAAAATTGCCACTTTCAGTTCTCCCACCGAATTATATTTAAGCACAAGTAGTCCCCACATAGTCTACATAACATTAAGATATGATGAACATGCCGGCCATTCTACGATGGGTGGACAAATATGGCAACAAATGATTTGTGGGCAGTCGCTGGTACTCCAGACTATCCGTTCTAAATTAAGAAATCGTTATTGCAAGAGTTCCACTAGAGCTAAACGAACCCATTTAGGAACCTCCACAGAATTTTATGTTTAAAAAATACTCTTAAGCCATATTTTTTTGTCTAAAAAAATAATCTTAAAAATAAAAAAAAATTGTGAAATTGGTACCTGATGCAAGTTTGCTAAAAATAGTACCTGGAACTTTTTTAATTTAGGCGCTTTAAAGGCTCCCAATACCGTGATAATTGACGCATACAAACTCAAATCCATTTTAATCATATTAGCGCTGCGTATAGTATCTGAAGCCCTTCTGGAAACTGGGCAAAATTTACGAACATACGGGTTTTTTGGTAGACCAAAGCTTTTATTTTTTCATAATTATCGCGATTTTTTTCACAATTGCTGGTCGAAAAATTAGTCAATCTGACACTTTTTAAGTTCAATTCATACACAACAACTTTATAAAAATCACATTGCATTAAGGATTGTAGATTTATCATCACTGACTTTATCATTTAAACGCATTCCAAAATACATTTTATTGATATTTTGGCTTATAAGTAGAACTAACGGTAAACAAATGACAGCAAATTACTTACTTATGAATAACATTTGAGCAACACTTATTTTAGATAGAAGTATTATTCTATACTCCACGAACTTTTGCATAAACAGAACAAAAAATAAGTGACCTTATTATTTTGCCGCACACCTTACTTAAGACAAAATAAAAAAATAAATAATTTTTGATACCCATACATTTTGATTGCCTAGATTTTTACTCTATTTTCATCGTGAGATTGGAACACTATCAGATAACATTATCCTAAACAATTCATTGTGACAACGGATTTTCTTGCCAACTAGATCAGTTGATCAGTTGAAATAGAGTGTTCCAACCAAAATTCTGTTAAAACAACCGAATTTCTGTCCTAACAAACAAATAATATTGAAAAAATTAAAAAAAAAATTTAATTGCACTTATAAATAAGAGATAACTATGATGATATTATGACTCCAAAATTTAAGCGCTCTAAAAATGATCATATATTAGAAAATGTGTCTGCGATATTATAAAAAAAGGCCTGACCCATCAGTTCATAAAAATTGCTTCCCAATATAAATATATTTTCTAAACATTTTTTTTAAAGCTGGCAGTTTCTAAACCTAATTTTTTTTTCCTTTTTGAAGCATTTAAAACAAACTTTACAGCTTTTAAATTTATAAACAATTTTTATTTAAAACTTATTAAGATCATTTTGATAAAAATCTATTATGCTACAAAATTCTTTTGAAGAAACGTCAAAGACTCGGCTTGGTGCAATATAATATAAATTCTTTACCAAAAAGTTTTATTTAAAATCGCGCGATTTTTATTAAAATCTTTTCATTTTTTTTTTCGTATGGGCAATTCCACGTAAAACGGCCCTATACAGGAATAAATTAATTTACTAGTTTTTAATAAAAATCGGTTAATTGCTGTCTACAAGAGAATAATAATTATAGACAGTGAATAAAGCTTGGGAATGTATTATAAAAACACCACAAGACTGTTTCAAATATCTAGTGGAAAAAAAGAAATTATTCAACATTATGGTTTTTTACGCATCTCAAGACGACGTAGTGCAGAAAAGTTCTTTTTTAAACAAAAGGGCTACAGATGCAGATGCAGTCTCTGTGTATGCAGCAGATGCAGTCTCTGTGTATGTTTGCACTACATATTTATCTGAGTTTAAAAAAATTATTTTATAACATACTCGCCTGCAGTATTGTGCTGTCTATGGTAGTACATACAGTGAATAAGTCTTTATAATAATATAATATGTGTTATTATTTTCTTATGTGTTTATCTTTAAACTGCTTATGTAATTGAAGTCAATAAAAAGTCACATAAAGATGTTACACCCGTCACATTTTCTTAAAAGTTTTTTTTAAGAAATTTTTTGCAGACAGTAAGTATCTAATACAATCAACACACTCTAATGAAATAACTACATAAAAATAATAAAGCGCGTTCTACGGAAAATTTTACATAATATTACCTGAAAGGAATAATTCTTTAACAGCTCAAATTTTAAGGTCACACCCGTCACATTCTTCTAATGGTCATTCTGAGCAGAAAGCATGGAAGTTCAGTGTCAAGCTCTAATAAGACGTTATTAGGATTAATATCCTTTGGAATCGCAGCTTTTTTTAAATTTTATATTCTTGAATTTTAATCAAAAATATGAGTATCATGGGCACACCCGTCACAATGGAATTACCCGTATATTAAAAGTTTTATAAGTTGGTGCCGCTGGCGAAAATTTAGTTTTTCATACATTAAGAACAAATAAAATTCTTAACAAGTTTCAAAATTGCCAAGCTCTAAGACGCAATGTCATAGAAAATCATTCGCTCTAAAATTTTATAAGATCGTTGAATGCTGCAAAAACCGCATATCGGAAATTGATGGCTCTTTCACTGTTACCAGCAAATTTAAAAAGAACTGGCTGGGAGGACACACTTATGGACAGAGAGCAGAAATTAATATAATTTTTCAACTATTTTGAAAGGCAGTGGTTGCGCATCACTAACATATTTGATTTATATAATGATTTTTATTCTAATTCTTTAAAATATTTCAATTTAAGTTGGCCCAAGTAACTTTAATGTTTATAAGGAGTACAATATTCGCATGTTATTGATTCTATGCAATATAAATGCGTATAATGCTGTACATAAGCAATATTTCTTTGCTTTGCATATTTTGGGGTAATTTTTCATTTCATCATATTTGGGGTCATTTTTTATTTTTTCAAATTGGTGTTATATTACATAATGAATAAATGCCTCCATCTAGTAAATGAAAATATGTCCCAAACTTAATTTTGGGGCTAATTTTCATTTGGTTGGGATAATTTTTCATTATATTTTTAGTGTTAATTTTCATTATGAGTTTAAGATTGGGGTCATATTTCTTGGGGCCACTTTGCACAACGCCACCAACACACAACTACATCGAATTTGTAAAAATCAATAAAAACACAGACATCATGGAAACGTGGAATAGCTACGTACAAATTTTTACTCAAATTCAAAGACCATTTCGAAACGATTAGAATGTTTCAAAAACTTTCGAAATGACTATAAATGTAATTTAAAAAGCATGAATTTAAATTTAAAAACACTAAATGAAATTAAGTAAGTATTTGTTGAATTTCAATAATATACTTTAATGCATTTTTTATTTCTTAATTGATCTTTTTAATATCAATTGCAAATTTTTAAATTTTATTTGTAGTTTTTTTAATTTAAATTGTGTTCTTTTAAATTTGTTTTTAATTTCAATTGTCATTTTTGGGAAAATTTTGCCCACATTATTTTTTATAAAAAAGATTTATTTTTATACCTCTATATCTATAACAACTTGTTTTCATAATGGACTTCGGCGGAACACGAAAGACAGCAATTATATTGTATGTCCTGCTCTACTTTGAGTAACAAACACATATTTTCTTTGCTAGCTTTTGTTGTTTTTAATATTTTATCAGATTACAATAAGAAAAATTTCAAATATTTTTATTTACATTTAAAAGAGAAAACCTTCAATTTTCAGGACTTGGCAGCATTTTATAAATCCTTACTTTTTAACTACTATAACTACATTGAAATTTTATACAAGTTAAGTTGTTAATTAAATATTTTTAATATTAAATACATATATTTTGATATAAAAATACTCATAATAAAAAAGGAATGTAATTGAAATCAAGTTTTTTTTTTTTTAAATATAAAAATTTAATTATTTTATTTAGGATCTGTGTGAGGTAGATAAATTAATTGTAAACTAATTACAAATTGACAAAGGTTTCAAAATTTCTTTGATTAATTTTAGAAAAATTTTTAAAATTTCATAGAAATTTGGAAATCTGAATTAAAATACATAAAATACAATATTTAAGAACAATAAACTAAATATATTTTTTCTAACGTTTGTATTATTTTGTTGTTTTGCTGATTTTTAAATCCAATACTGAGTAATAGCAGATAAGTCGACGTGTAAAACAACCTTTAATTACTCCTTTATAGAACACGATTTTGTATTTTTGTTTGTTTTTACCCAAATAATATTAGAAGTGTGGAAATAATTAAAAATAGTGGAAGGATAAGTATAGAGATTTCATCGTAAGCTGCGGCAAAATAAAATTTCGTACATAATAAAAGGTTCGGTAACTGAGAGAAAATCGAGTAAATTTCCCTCATTTAAAAGCAATTTTTTCTTATTTCTGCACAAATTTTAGCAAATTCACCTGAAATCTGGTAAAACCCAATTGAACTTGCAAAAAAATCAATTGGTCTTACAAAGAAAATCAATTGGGAACAAAAAGTATAACTTATTTTGTATATATGTATACTAAACATAGTAAAAAAAATTTATTTTGGAAAAATTGTGTGCCCCCCCCCCCCTCCTGGGCACACCACTGGTTGTTGCTATTAATTCGGGTACATTTTCTATAAAGAAACTCTAAAAATCAATGTAAGCCATTATCGCATAAATTAAGCGATAAGAACACTTTCGTTGTTTATTTTTCGTGATAAAAATATGATTTAAATGTAACTGCAAACAAATAGTCATATATTAGATATTAAATGTTATTATTAAACGTTTATAAAGGGTTTTAAACCACTGTATATCATGCATAATATTAGTGTCACATTGTTAAAATTTTGTATACATGAGTAGGTAAAAGTTTATTTACTATAATTATTTTATAAAAAAATCATAATTTTTATTTAAAATCAACCGGTCTTTTTTAACAAAAAGAAAAAAAATCAAAAAAGTACATAATATAATATATTGTTTTACATACATTTATTTATTTTTTTCGGTCTATTATAAACATTAACCAAAATAAAAATCAATTGGGGTCAAGTCATATATGTACATATAAAAAAAAAAACTGTAAATGAGATGAGGAATGAGAAATTTGTGTATTTTATTTTTTTTTAACAAATAAATAATTTTCATTATCGGCAATTACGGTTTGACCTTGAAATATGACATTGGCACCCATAAAGCCGGCAACAATTTTTTCGTAATTTTTTTTTTTTATAATTTTAATACATATACACATTTAAACATACGTGTGCATTGTACAACATATTAAAATAAATGAGTTAAAAATACTATGAACAATTTTTATTTTTTACTTATTTTTTTTTTTTTCAACTGAACTGTTTGTTCTCCACCATGGGGTGTTAATATACTCCGTTGTTTAAACACTTCCGCATATGAGAGTGTGTGTATGTGTGTGTTTATGTGTGCATAAGTATATGTATGCATAAATGGCTTATTATTGTTTTTGTTGTTAATGTTTATCGTCACTTGGGCCTCCTGTCGTAATATCGGGTTTTTTAAAAACTTATCTACCATTCATTCCATTCTCTCTTTTGTGTTTCATGTTATTATTATATTCTGCACTTGGGTTTTTGTTTTTTGCATTGGAATGGGGTCATTGCCACATTTGTTTGTCTGCATGTTTTTTTGTTGTTGTGTATTTGTACTCCAAAAAGCAAAATGTTACGATTATAGAATGTCCAAAAAAAGTTTGAAATTGCAAAAATAGATATGAATATGACGCTAAATAAAAACCTACAAATGGCATCTCAAGACCTGAACCGTTTTTATTTTCATTTAAGTCACAAATACAAAAAAATATTTTATTTTTATTAAGTAACCCTTAAAATTGGATATGCATATGGCATGTTTTGATGTATTGTATATACCGTTAAACGCTCCTTAAAAACACCTGCAGATATGTTGTCTATAGGTAATATTGCTAGACCCGAAATATTTTGGAAATCATCGTAAATCCAACTAACCTATATTTACCTTTTTGCGTGATTCGGCCTAATAAACACACATTGTCTTATATATGATCATACATATGCCGACATAATCATGTACGGTCATGAATAATTAAATACATGACCACACCCCAGCAAAAAAAAAGCAGTGATTTTGATTCCGGTGTTGTGAAAATTTTAATTGGAACTAATGATTTTTGCATAAGTGTGTCACAAGGTGGAAGTCTTCTTTTATGATTCTTTTTCATTGCATCTAAAGCAGTTCTTATGGTTTAGTGAAAATTGAGATCTTTTGGTATTCCCAAATATATTTTTAATTTTAATTTAAAGGGGACATTCAGGAATTATTTTCTCAATGTTCCGTTAACTATACCAGTAAATTTGACTGACACATTTGTTGTTGTTTCCCATATAAAGTTTAAGTTTGACTGCTGGTTAAATTATAAAGGGATATTCAGGGCCTTATTTATTAAGTTACTTTATCTGAGTATATGTAATCATATAAGGTATGTTCTTATATATTTGGAATTTTACATTTATAAGGCATATTTACACGCGGGAGAAAACTGCTAGAAATAATATATCTAAAACACCTCTTAATAGTTCTATTATCAATAATAAGCTGCTTTATGTGAAAAAACTTTTTCTACCATATGTGGAACATTTCTTTTCTATAAGTCGTATATAGAGAAAACATTAAAATAAGATTGTTAATTAACCTCTCTAGAAAATGAAAAACCTTTATTTTTTCCAGTCAAAGGGCATACTAGTAAATTATACCACAAATAAAGTTTTGTGTTTTGGCGAATACGGGTTTACAAACAGCTGAAAAGTAATTATATTATTATTATTTTAAAAACTATTTCATGTACTTCCTTTATAACGGTGCCTTATTTGTTGTTCTGTTCATAGTACCTACGCAATATTTTCGAGATTCATACACTATTCTTCGTTTCAGCCATATTATTGTTCAACGTAAAACATATATTTTTTTATATTTTTTGGAATTTTTTAATTTGGTCCCCAGTTAAAAAAGGAAAAAAACTTGAAAAAAGTTAAGTCTACTTTTATTGTTGGTGTTTATTAATACACGCGTTTAATGTGTACTACTTTATTCCACATTGCGTGGTCTCTGTTGGTTGTTGCACATTTTTTTTTGGTGTTTATATACTTATACCACCGCTATCATCCTTATTGCCTCATGTCAATATGCCTTTTTTAAGTTGTGCGTAAAATTTCATTTAATTGTTCATTTATAGCTTTTGGGGTTACTTGTTTTTCGCTGATGTTTTTTTTTCGCTTTTTGGTAGAGTGTTAAAAATGAATATTAATCAATGATTTTTATGCATTTTTTTATATTGTTGGTTAATATCAGATTTTACACTACTTTTACTTTCAATGCTTATGATATTTGCCCTGTAAACACTTGTTGAATATATATTTATTCTGTACATAAATTATTATGAAGTGAACCTGAGTCCAAAGGAGATTTGAACACATACAATTTATTAAAGAATAGTAAACTATTTTTATTTGTATTACAAATGACGTCTTAAGCATTTGTTCTGAAGATGTAAAACAATATACACTTTTAAGGCTCTTAGTTGCAAGAATACCTCCGGGCTGGGCTAATGATTTTTTTGTTGTAAGAGAATCAATACTCAGGAAATTCTTGCTACTAGTCAATGTGTTGATTTTTCTGGAAAGGGAATAGAGAACAGAACAGAGAACAGTTGTATACCGCTATCCCTATGCCCTGTTATGTTATTTTTATTTCGGTGGGGTTAATGGCGATGGGAACACCGACGGAGGTTGTTGCAATATATATGAAGGATAGAAACCAAATACATATTTTTATAAATCTATGGTAATCGAACCCTCAACTTTCTGTGTAACAGTACAACGCTCTAATCATTGCAACATAACTAAATATATTCGATTTTTTGTGAAGAAATTTTTTGTGTATATCTGACCATGAGTCAGATGATCAGAGATCATTGAGGTCACAAAGTACGCCGGAAATGACCAGAAAAAGTGTTCGCCGGCTTTCTATTCCTTCTCGTGCAAGCGGCTCTTACATTGGTCGCAAAGCGACCGTCGTTTTTGCCACCGTTAACAGAAACATTTCTCCTGGTGCGCCTCGAATCAACATCGGGCCAGATATGCCCTGTAATTACTCAAGTCACTCCGGTAACCCATCTGAAATTAGTCCCTGAATACCAACACTTCAGAATTTCATATATATATATATATATATATATATATATATATATATATATATATATATATATATATATATATATATATATATATATATATATATATATATATGTGCACAGCACATATTGCGGGGACGAGTTTTCGTTCCAGAAGTTACTATGAAGACATTTTGTTTCTTTGGGGACTGTCCTTAAACTTTTCGTTATTCTACTGTTTACACTGAAGACATTTTACTGGACACAGCGCATTTTATAGGGACTTTTTTGGGTGTATATACAGATGTCTTCAAAGTATGGGCAATGCATATATATATATATCTGTATATACAGCCAAAAAAGTCCCTATAAACTGCTATGTGTCCATTAAAGTGTCTTCAGTGTAAACAGTAGAATAACGAAAAGTTTAAGGACAGTCCCCAAAGTAACAAAATGTCTTCATAGTAACTTGTGGAACGAAAACCCGTCCCCGCAACATGTGCAGTGCATATATATATATATATATATATTAGGGCGGGTAGATTTATTTTTCGACAATTTCCCTATGATTTCCGTATTCTATGGGTTATTCCATGAAAATTTGCCGAAGGAACCATACCTCTATCGTTAAAATCGAGTCCCCTACTTTTTGTTGGTAGATTTTTTCCCAAATTGACGTTCGTATGAAATATTACCTACACGTTAACATCCATAACTCAAAAACTATCGGGTTTAATCGCGTAGGCGCGTTGGAAAGGTGAGCTCATTTTGATAAATTTACAAAAAAAATCTCCAACATTGGTCCAACGGTTCAAAAGTTACGGGCATTTTTGTCCAAATTTTGGAGCCTTTTTCCATTTTTTTCATGATTTTGTCCAAGAATATTACTTTCATGGCCATTTTTTTGGCTCAATCCATTATTTAATTCAATTTACAATTCAAAACGAAGAGTTTAAGCCCAAATTTATCGAATTCGGTTGATTAATTTATGCGATATTGCTAAAACAAAATAACACATAAAACCAACTTTTTGATTTTTTTCCCTTTTTATTTTTTTTTTCTACAAAAATTCAAATTAAGAGATAATAAAGTATCTATCAACCTATTATCAAAAAAAAAAATATTCAATTTGAGTGTAGTAAAAGACAAAATGTGAAAAAAAACATTATTTTTTCTGAAAGTCTTGTTTGCTTTCAAGTCTGGGTGTTTTCGTACGGCTCTCTAATGTCGTCGCCATAGCGCCTTCTACATTCTTTCCTGCAACTCGTTTAGAAGTGGCAGCCAGCAATTGGACATGTCTTTCCGTTCCTTGAATGTGTAAAGGAATTTGTGGATCATCGAACGGTGGCACTTCGTAATTTAAATATCCCTCCAAATGTTCATACGAATAACTTTGCGTAAACGGTGGTTCGAATAAAATGGTATCGTCATTTAAATCAATCATATTTGTATATTCCGTACAATTAAAGTTTATAAGAGATTTTTTATAAACTCTAAGTTCCGTTGGGTCGAAAATATCTCTTCGGTAATGTAAAATCTTCTTTATAGCAATGTTTCGTTTTTCCATTCTATCATCAAACAACATAGATAGCAAGATATTTTCTGAGTGTGCAAAATATGGATTATCTTGAATTACTGTATTTACAACTCCAAGTAAATTCCGTGGTAAAAATCGTGTCCAAGTAATAAATTTAAAAAGTAATGTACTACCGTATGCGGCAGAGCTATAATACTTAACATTGAAATACATTGGCGTGTATACTTTTATTATATAGTTAGCCAGAATTTTTAAATTTTCAGTTGGATTATTAGTTGTCACATATAACCGTAATAATCTATTGGCTTTGGTCAGCCAACGAGAATGTGCAATTGGCCCTGGTTTTATGTGAGATAAATCCGCAGGAACCACACCATTAGAAATTGCATTGGCCATTAACATCAAGTACCTCGAATCAGTAGATAATTCTTCTGGATTTAAATCACCAGGAGGCATATTTTCCAAAGCGATTTCCTCAAAATCGGTTACCACCTGAAAAGAAAACATAAAAGCTAAAAAATAGAATAAAAAATGGTAAAGAATTAGCTATAAAAATTACATACCGGAAGATTTTCACAATCAGCAATTTTTGAGCTCAACTTTCCGGTAGTTGATCGTGGTCCAGTGGTGGTTGATTTGTCTAAAGTGTCAAACAAATGTCTAAACGGAAGCTCGTTAAAGTGCAGAAGACACACAAACCAGTGCAGTGGCCTCTTTAACTGTTTTTCGAATAGTCGCAAAATTCCACCGTGTACGCCAGTATTTGTTGGTTCACCATCAGCGCATATGGCAATTAATGAATCGAGAGACAATTGTTTTTCTTGGAAGAATTCGATCAATTTGTTGACTTTGCTTGCCGCAGTTTCACTTTCTAGTTTTGTGTAGCCTATCAATTGAGAATTTGGTTCCCTCAAAACAACTAGATGAGGTTCTTTAACCATCCTTGGATGCAACTTCTCATCAATTTTTTCTACAGTTAGAGCATCATTTTTCCTGCCGTCGAATGAAAATGATATCAAATTCGAGCCATCATACCGCTTACGAAGTGCGTCTTGTCTCCATTTTTCTCTTTCTCTACGAAGTTTACTTTTATCCATGATGACAAGATTGCCATGAGCATCTTTTACGCCCAGGTCTTCCATCAGAGCTGTTACCAATGCTGATCCCATTCTATCATGCACACCAAATCTGTCACACATCATTGCATAGTTTTTAGTATTGTATCTGGGAGTGTATGTTTGTGGTGGTAGAACTAATTCTGAACCTCCTCTCACATCAACTTCCATTTCGTCATAATGTGGTTCGTATGTAGGATCGTTGCTCACTGGGATTGTTGGTATAGTCGTTGGTATCGTCTCTTCACTTCCACTATCGTGTTCCGGTATCGTTTGTATTCTGTCATTATATTGATCGCGCATGAAATCTTTTAAGTTTTCTGGGATAGATCCACATGAGCAGTCGTTTTCTTTCAAGTTGCATTTACATTTTCCAATGTTGAATAATTGGTTTGTTGATTCTACGAATTTTTTGAATTCTGTTGCGCGTTTTACTCGTTGTTTATCTGCATTACTATATGCGTCAAGCAAATTATTAAATTTTCTAATGATGCTACCTTTGAGTATAAGTTCAATATTAAGTTGATTCCAAATTTCTAAAAATCTGTCTGCTACTTGGGGAGTAAATCTTTTATACGAAAACATTTTGCTTTGGGCTTTTGAACGTTCGGCCAAGAAAAAATAGTACTTCAATATATCTCGTTTAGTTGACAGATTAATATCAGGTAATTCACAGCCCACGCCAAAAGAAAAAACATCATGAGAGACCAAATGTTGCAAACTACTGCGTTGGGTATCTGTTGGATTTTGCGATGAACCAGGCTCTGAATCCATTTTTTAAACCTTCACTAAAAGAATTATATATGTTTTTCATAGAATAATAATATAACTATTAACTATAATAGTTAGCAATGTTTTTACACTTACCTTTAAATCTTTTCTAAATTTCAAAATAGTTTGATTATTTGTTAGTTATTTCAAGTAACACTTCACTGAAATGACGCTCAAACAAAACTAGCATACACTGGAATCCCCACCCCGCCAACTACAGCTGATTGTTTCGTCCAATTAGAATTGCTGTGTATTTGTTGTTGTCAAAATGACGTCAGCGAAGAATTATTCTTTATAAATCGTATGCAAACCCAAAAAAGAGAGCAAAAATAAAAAGGGAAAAAAAATCAAAAAGTTGGTTTTATGTGTTATTTTGTTTTAGCAATATCGCATGAATTAATCAACCGAATTCGATAAATTTGGGCTTAAACTCTTCGTTTTGAATTGTAAATTGAATTAAATAATGGATTGAGCCAAAAAAATGGCCATGAAAGTAATATTCTTGGACAAAATCATGAAAAAAATGGAAAAAGGCTCCAAGATTTGGACAAAAATGCCCGTAACTTTTGAACCGTTGGACCAATGTTGGAGATTTTTTTTCGTAAATTTATCAAAATGAGCTCACCTTTCCAACGCGCCTACTGGCGATTAAACCCGATAGTTTTTGAGTTATGGATGTTAACGTGTAGGTAATATTTCATACGAACGTCAATTTGGGAAAAAATCTACCAACAAAAAGTAGGGGACTCGATTTTAACGATAGAGGTATGGTTCCTTCGGCAAATTTTCATGGAATAACCCATAGAATACGGAAATCATAGGGAAATTGTCGAAAAATAAATCGACCCGCCCTAATAATTACATATAAGTCCCGAAGATATAATAATATATAACACAATTATACGAAAAATGTATTATAATAAAGTCACTGCTGAGTGCTTAACTCACTAAAGCTCTGGCAGACCGAGTTCAAATCCTAGAGAAGCATTGTTTTTAATTTTTTTTTTTTAATTTAAATATTTTTTATACGTTTCTTGATAAAGTAGGTTCCATATATATTATATTGTTGGATCTAATCTGATACAATTAAATCTGAAAATTTTCAGATAAATGTGGATCTAACTTAATCCCTAAACATATTGCTGGATCTAATTTGATCTGCCATTTTTCGAATCAATTTTGATCTTTCTAAGCTTCAAAATGTATTTCTGGATCTAATTGGAACTGCCTTTTTTTTGGATAAATTTAAATTTTACTAAATCTTATGTTATCTGTCATTTTTCGGATCAATTTAAGTAATTTATTTCAGCAGATATTAAACGATATCAAATTTGATATGATTAAATATTGGACCAGATCAATTTTTTTTAGTCGGTTATATATGAACACACATGATCTTACATGGCCTTTTATATGAACATACATGGGCATGCATGATCACATACGTTCATGCATACTTCAATATATAAACATAAATGAATCGAAATTTGAGGTTATATGGCAGTATATGGTTATATAATATGATCGTAAAGCATATATGATTGATTGTTCATTTAACACCAATGTAATGTTTTAATAGGATTTTTTCTCCATTTCGGCGATTTTTGTTATTTGGCAAAAGTAAAAAGATTACAAGTGATAAAATACAATCCAGCTCTTTCAATATTTTTCATATACCGAATACAATTTTCGTGTTTGCCAGTGATATATAACCTGCACTTAGTTTTCTGATTGGTTAGTTTAAATGCGTCCAATGATTGTTCTCAAATGAAAACTATTTTATGTATAACTTAAATCTGTAAAAAAGTAAGACTTTGAGCTACTGCTGCTCAATATTAAGCAATAAATTATTTTTCCCTGGGTCAAGGGCCAAAAAAAAAATGAAGCCACATACTTCAAAACGTGATTTGATAATATTTGTTCGTGCCTAGGAGGCCAAAATACTTTTTAAAAGTTTTAAAAGCCTTTGCAACAATTAATGTAATGATAAAAATTATCAAATAAAAGTTTCTTTATTGTTTTTGATTTAAAGTGTGCCATTAAAATATCGATTAACTTAAACCACAAAACACTAAGAAATCATGTATATTAACACTTGAAGATTAATATTAAACAACACGATTTTTATCTTTATAGACCAACTTTTAAAACTTGAAAATAAAAACAAACAAATGTAATTTTCTCCAAAGAGAAAAATACCTAAAAACCACACATTTAAAACAAACTGAAATACCAAAAAGTTTTCGTTACGTAAAAGAAGGGTGAGTGATTGTAAAACGACAGGTTTTTAACGTATTGTCTTTAAAATTTTGTCACACTTCCTGTTAAAACAAATCTATATGACTACAAGGAAAACACTACAAGAAACACGACACTATCTTTTTGTCAAACCAAAAACAAAAAAACAAAAAAATTTTACAAAAAGCCTAAAATGTTGAAACTATTGAAAAGTGTTTATGAATCTAATGTAAGATAATTACCACCATGTGACCAAAATGAACTACTAAAATGAAAACCAGTTGTGTATTGTCATTACACACATATGAGTATCCTTGATATGTATGTACTGTGGTGATGGTGGTGGTGGTCGTAGTAGATTCTTGATTACTTCTATAACTTTTGCTAAATGTGTTCATGTTTTAAGGACAATCGTAGACAACAACAGAACGACTCTAATGAGTATTAAAGGAAAACGCATATTAAGTTGTTATCTTATTGGCATCTTTACTTTGTAACAAACAATAACCAACGTACATATATTCCATTCATTCCATTGTTATTGCACAATCACTATAAAACAAGATCAATTTGATACTGTTGATACTGTTTTACATAACTACATGAAAATGTTACAAAAAGAAAACGTAAATGCATACGTGGGTTATTGGATAAGTATTTTAATTTTTTTTTTTAAATTTGTTATTATTTTTGAAAAATAGAAATCAAAGCACAAGTAGAACGTCAGTAATTTTCCTGATACCCAAAGTACCTTTAAACCTCAGGGTTTAGTGCCAAGTTTTTGTTAATAATATATTATTTTCTCTTTATATTAAAACGACCCTCGTTAAAACTACAAAAAATATGGACATCAATGTATCAATATCTCTGTTTACGTGTTTACTAAACTACAAAACTTTTCATACTAACGGCCAAAACAATAAAAATAAAAGACAAGTAAGACCCTTAATACTCGTCTTCTCGTTGTTTTGCACAATCAGTCTCTGTTGATTTTTGAATTTATTATAAATTTCTTAAGGCAACAAAATTGTTAGTTTTTGTTTTAAGTTCTTTTGTCATCATTATTTTGATAATTATCTTTATGAAGTTATTTTCAAAAGATTTTTGTCAAGTATAAACGTACGTGGGGCTGCAACCTTGAGTTTAAAACTATAAATTTGGGTTAAATGTGTGTAATAAAACTATGGCAATTAAAGTAGATTTGTTGTAGATCTTATAGGTAGTACATATCGTTATTATTGTAATTTTTACTTTAAATCCTTTTAAACCCTTAAGTCATTTTAGAACTTTTTTTATATAAGCTTTAATGTACTGGTCGAGTTTGAAATACATTCATACATTCAAGATGTTTTTGTTTTTAGTATCCCATTTTTGAATAACGAAATATTTTCATTTACAAACACACCTTTTCTTATGGTCAGTTGGGTAGGAAAATCAATTAACCAAGTGACCACATGTCACTGTTAGTTTAAAAGAAAAAGTCACAATAGTAGTTGTAAGTAGGTTGAATTTTATTTTATAACCATACACTTATTTAATTCGTTTGGGGTTCTTTTGATATTAGGTTAAGTAAAAGATACTAAAAAAATATGATGGAAAATAACTTAAATCGCAAGAATTAAGTAAAATAAATAGTAGAAATTATATTTAAGGGCGACTACACTCAAACAAATAAGTCAACAAACAACACACTAGGAATAAAGCTAATACGCCCCTTAATCTCGCCTTTTTGTTTTTTTTTTTTTTGTAGACTGGACACAGTACTTTGTTCCCATATATAAAGAATGGACAAAATAAGAAAGAGTTATTTTATGAATACATATGTATGACATTTCGAAAAAATCGGAGCAAGGTTTCGCTTGGCTCTCATACATCCTGAAATTAAAAAAAATATATAATTTTTTCCACAAAACTAATCAGAACACAACAAAAATGAATTAACAGTTTGACTGAAAAGTTCGTAGGGTGACACATAGATGGCGCCATTAGTATGAAATCCATATGATTTTTAGTTAGCCCTAACCATCGAAAGACTCGTGTATAAATTTGACAGCAGTCGGACTATTAGTATGTGAGATATAGTATTTTGGGTAAAGCAACTTTTGTTTGTTTGAAAACAATGGATAAAAGGAATTTCGTGTTGAAGCCAAGGCTCAGACTTAGCATCAGGAAAATCAACCGTTGAGAAGTGGTTTGCTAAGTTTAACGAGGCGAAATGAGCACCGAGGACGATGTACGCAGTGGACGCCCCAAAGAGGCTGTTACCGACGAAAACATTAAAAAAGTCCATTAAATCATTTTGAATGACCGTAAAGTTGATCGAGATATCTGAGACTCTAAAGATAGTAAAGGAACGTGTTGGCCATATCGTGAATGAATATTTGGCTATGCTAAAGATCTGTGCAAAGAGGTGCCGCACGAGCTCACAATCAACCAAAAACAACAACGAATTGATAATTCTGAGCTGTGTCGACATGTGACAGACTCCATCATTTCACACCGGAGTCCAATCAACAGTCAGCCGAGTGGACTGCACTCCAAAGCGTGGAAAGACGCAACAGTCGGCTGGCAAGGTTATGGCATCAGTTTTTAGGGATGTGCATGGTATAATATTCATCGAATTTCTTGAAAAGGAAAAAACCATCAACAGCGACTATTACATAGCGCTATTGGAGCGTTTGAAGGTCGAAATCGCGGAAAACGGCTCCATTTGAGGAAGAAAGTACTGTTTCATCAAGATAATGCACCGTGTCACAAGTCAATGAAAACGATGGCAAAATTATATGAATTGGGTTTCGATTGAGCGATTTTTTCCGGTTCTCAGACCTCAAGAGAATGCTCGCTGGAGAGAAATTTAGCGCCGATGAAGAAGTAATCGCAGAAACTGAGGCCTATTTTGAGGCTTAAGACAAATCGTACTATAAAAATGGTATCGAAGCAATTTTTTGTTAACCTACGAACCTTTCAGGCAAACTGTTATTGCTATAAAAACAAAATTTCTAAAAATTTTTATTTCAATTGAAGCAAGAAATTGCTCTCACCGTTCCTTTCACTAAAAAACACTGTCAAACCTGTAAAAATTTACCCGATTGCAATAGAAGCTGGAAAATTAATTTACACAGAAAAAAGTATCATACAATTTTTTGTAATTTAAAATATTTGTTAAAATTCAAATTCGATTTCCAACAATTTTTTGTATGAATTGTTTGTAAATTGTTATTTTTCGTATAAAAATTCTTTGAAAATAAAATTGAAGTTACAAAAAAATAACAACAAGTTTTTTTGCTTAAATTCTTTTCAGTAATTTAAAAGCTGCTAGTTTAGTATTTTTTAACGATTTAAGTTGCAAAATATATTTTTTTAAAAATACCGTAACAAAACTCAAATTACTTTCAGTTTTTGAAACAGTAGGCAATTTCTGTAACTTTCCTATCGAGAAAGCTTGTACATGAAACGTGTCAATTGAAAAAAAGCCGATACAACGTGATACAAAATGTAATTTTTCACAATTTTCTGTCACGTAAGATTTTTTCGCACCATTATTGGAAAAGTGTTTTTGTAAGCATTTTATGTGAAAAGTTTTTCCTTTCAAGTATCAAAATTATTTACAACTTAAAACGGTGCAAGATTTGTGTATTTTAAAAAAGTTGGGCTATATCGTTCATTTTTGTGACAGAAAAACTATAACTTTATTAAAAAAAATGTCTAAAATACAGTTTAGGGACACGGTGAGGTGATTGATTCGAAATTTTAACACTGGGGTATAATTCCTTCAGCAAAGTTCAAAAATGGAATTGGCTGTGTATTCGTCATTGGTGATCGGATTGGAACAACATGAACATTATTAGAAAGGTAATTAAAATATATCTATGATCACATTTTTAGTTTTTGTTAACCCATTGCTGCCCGCCGAAGGAATTTCTATTTTTTGAAAATTTTTTAAGGGTTTTTTTCTCAGAAACGCCTGTAAAAAGATTTCAAACTCATATGTATGAAAATGTATTTTTTAGTCTGATTCGAGATTATAGAAAATTTTTTCCAATGAAAAAATTTTTCTTATTTTAATTTATTAATCATGGAGAATACACAGAAAAAGTTATTAGACACAAGCTGAAAGGAATGCATTTTCTGGTCCTCTACGACCTTTTTCAGCATTTATAATTGGCATTTTCAAGGGCACGAAGAAGAAACTTCACCCTTAAATAAAAGATTTGCTTATTAGTAAATTTTCAATACCTTAAGTTTTTATTTAAGATATCGTAAATATATTTTTTATCACTTTAAACACCGACAATATTTGATGTCGAACTTATATTTTTTAGATGGTACTTGAGAAATACCTTTCATTCGTAGTAAGCTATTATCAGTTTTGAAATTTTTTTCATTTGTCATATTTGTAAAAAAAAAATCGTGCAATATTTTAATCTTAAAACACACATATTTTTAAAAATTAAACAGAAGATTAAAATTTCTTCGCCCGGCCGTAACGTGTTAAAAAAGAAAAAAGTCATAAATTACATTTTTATAATCAAACTCCGCACCGAAATAACTCCAGGCATGGGGTTTTCCGCGAACATTTTGAAAACATATGGTAATACCTGGATGCGTCGGGAGGGGGAATCGGGGAGGTGCTACTAAAATATAATTGCTTTTAAAAAACGAAATGAATGAGTGAGTTAACTATTTTAAATAGTCCAATTAAGTGAATCGTTCAAATGAACTAGTTTTTATTAGTATTTGACAGAAGCCTTGGACTATTCCAATAGAAACTTAAACAGCGTAACGAAATACAGAAACAGTTTCATTCATAAATCAAAATTTTTCGTTTCACACTTTTCGTTGGAAAACTTCTCTAAAAATGACATGAATTGACGACACGAAAATATTTTTATTTAAATTAAAATAAATATTTTTATAGCTGTACATTCACATTTCTGTAACTCTAGTTGTGACTGTCTTAAAAAATTGTATTTGTATGCAATTTTGTTTAAAAACAAACAAAAAAAAAATCTTGTACAGACATCATCCGCACATACAATGAAAAATGAAATATGAAGTTTTAGAATATTTTTTTTTTGTTTTGTGTGGAAAGTTGTGACTCTCAGTATTAAAAATAGCCTTATGACTAAATCGTTACAAATAGGAATAGGAGCTTTATTCGTATTTTCCGGGAGTTATTTTCTATAACATCATTCAAATTGAGGCTTACAATATATTTTACAGTTTCAATATATTTTACAATTTAATGATAATACAGAAGGCTTCATTACTTGAGCGTAGACATAACGCTTCGTAAACGTAAACGGGGAACTTCTAAACTTTTTTATTTTTTTTTCTATTTGTTTTATGATTTTTTTTTCACATAAACAAATCAGCTGTTTTATACTGTCACGTAAAAACGGAGAGAAAGTCTTTTTTAACATAATAGTCCGCAAAGTTACGAAACGTACACGTTCGAGTACTTATTTTTATATTCTCTTCATAAAGCTAACGGGTTAGCTGAGTCCGCATGTTTACGTTTACGCTCAAGTAATTTGGGCTAGAATCTAAAGGTAGCAGCAAATAAGTCGTAAAATCTTTATGGGTTTTTCTCGTTATGTTTTACTCGTATGAGACAATCGCTATTTTCTCTTGAAACATAAATTAAAAATATAAATATTAATGCTTGCGACACTACTACTTAACTCCTCTCATTTAATCAGCTAGTGTTGTAAAAAAAATCAGTAAGCGATTAGTCATATGGTACTGTATACTGCACCGTCCGTCAGAAAATATTAGACGCAAACCGGACTGTATTCGTCTGAAGCTAGAGACCAAATAAAGTAAAATTTAATTTTCAGTTTTTCTTTTTAAAAGGACTTCAAAGTTTCAAAGGATAACATTTTTAAAAATGTAAATTTTAATACTTATACTCGTCCCACAACAAAGAAAAACTAATCAATTTTATGCAATTTTTTACTTTAGCATATGGTAAAAAAAGGATATTGGTAATGTCCTTTGAAAATTTTATCCTTCAATATATTTAAATAAAATATGCTTATTTCAAAAGATATTGAAGAGTAAAATTTTAAAAGGACATTATATAAAATATTACCCCTTCTGCAATAAAAGTAAATTTTCTATCTTCAGTTTTTCGGTCCGGAGACCTCAAACAATTTTAATATTTGACAAATTGGTAGATTTGCAAAAAATTATATTCAAGGAACTGTTCTTAGGAGAGGAAAAATCCAATAAGGAGTAAAAATTGTTTGTTTTTCCTTTTGCATTTACAGGCCCACCCATGGAAGCAAGCCCTTCGAAGTGGGCGTACAATAAGTTTCCAAACAGGCGAAAACAAATGTATTTTTTCCATTTGAAGACCCCTATATTTTACGAACTTGGGACGTGGCTCCACCTTATAGATTTCCCCGAGAATTAACCCTGTTCAAAATTTACAGGAATCCCTTCAGAACTGTGATTTTGCATCTACAACCGTATAGGTCTCATCGAGAGTAATAATCCTGTCAAAAATTTACGGCAATCCCATCGTAACCAAAAAGTGCAGTACGAGAATGTATTTTGTTAGCGTACAAAATGTATGCCTCCTACTAAATCCTACAAAAATATATTTTACTTTAATATTCCCCTGTATGTTAAGTCAATTTAAGTTCGTACGTATAAGTTTTAAGTATTAGAAATAAAATTTCCTTCAATATCCACATTTTTGAAATTAGTAATTTTTTTGTTCACTTTAGCAAATTTGTTTTCAAAAATGTTGAATTATTTTTGAAATTAGCAAGAAAAGTTTGTAAATATTCTTTAATTTGTAAAGTGTAAATAAGAAAAAAATTTTTATATAATATTTTTTTTACTCAGAATGTGTACAAAAATAGTAAAGTGGGACTGAAAACCATTTACAAATTTTTCTACTAACTTTTTTCTGAGTGGAGGTCTTGCCGATGTGGTTGTCGCGTCCGATGAATTTTCGGCATCCTGAAGATAAAGCTTTGTTGCTAATACATCATTCTAAAAATAATGTTGCACAATGTAATTTTTTCATCACATATTGTATATTCCCTTAATTATTTTAATTTCTAAATTTAGATATATTTTGAAAATTTTGTTTTAATACCAACTTAATATAAAGTAGTCATTTCTTAGTTATGTTATCTTAATTAGGTTGTTTTCATTAATTAGTAATTAAGCAATATCTCAATACCTTATTTTTATGTCAAATTAAAAGTCAATCTTTTTAATCCTTAGTTTAAATATATTTATGTCCTTTGAAAATCCTGTATAAAACACACACACATACACAGATAATACTAAAAAAATCTTTGTTTATAAAACGCGTGTGTTGTTTTTTTGTCTAGAAAATATCCTTTTTCGTATAACAAAAATGTTAATTTAAATATACATACATAACATATACATATATGTCCAGTGTGACGAAAGTATTAAAATCCGTAATGTTAGCTACCCCTTGGTAAATGTTTTAGTCCTGCTTACAAAATCTTAGCATTGATTTCGTTTTATTTTGCTGGAATATGCACAAACTCTTTCAATGAGTCTTAAATGAGCAACCCCCCGTTGCTGTCTTGTTGTATTATTTAACCCTAGAAGATTGACCATAAAATTTCACTATGTATAAAAAACCATATAGAATATTATAATTTTTATTTTAATCCTTTAATTTCTTTTTATACTCTCCCGACAAAATTTGTAAGTCTTTTTAGAATAGAATAGAATTTAAGCGGAAACTTAATCAACATACAGGAGTCTGCTGCATGCATGCGTTTTTATTTGTGCCGTTGATTTTTATTTCTATACATTGGCTACGGAAATACACATAAATGTATATAGCTGGACATTTATTTCTTATTATTCATTTTTATTTTATGAACTGGACATTTGAATGACCGGTAAGTTGTTTTTATGTATTTTTCAAAATAATATTTCTTTATATTTAAAATTAAAGAAAAACAACCCTTATAGGAAGATACTTTTGACTTGGAAGTTTTAATCGAAGGAAAGAAATATATTTTTACACGAACATTTGGGATTTAAAATAATATATATAAAAATTGTCAGAATCTAAAGAGTACTTAGAGGCAGCTTTTACATTTTTATGATTTTCTTAAGAGGAAAATATATTCTTTTTAGGAGATCATTACTAATTTGTCCACAAATTGTAACAAAGAATTCTCAGAATTCAATTTTTGACGATTTTATCTTGCACTCAAGCAAAATCTATTTTAGGTATCGTATTACCTGGTAAACGTTATCTTTTACTATTTGCTTTATTTTAACAATTAAAGTAATACGTTACAAATATATATCACTGCTTATTTGAGAGTTATGATATACACATTGATATACATCACAACTTACTTATAGGCTTAAAAATAATGTGTTACTGGCATTCAAAGATTTTATAATTTGTACATACAAGGTAACATAAATAGGTAAGAAAACGAAATATAGAAAGATTTTAATTATTGTTACCCGATTTGTAAAAATATGTAATTAAAACTATCATATGTTCATGCTCTTATTTGACTTTTTTTACATATTAATTATTTTACTCATTAAAATTATGTACTTATTGCTAATCCCAGTTTTGCTAACCAGTGTTTTAAAAATAACAAGTAACTTCTTATTTCAGTACTTCTTGGTAAAGACTTATTTATATTTATACGCGTAAGCTCTGGGTAATCATTTACCTTCATGATCATTTACCATGATAAAAAAATGTGCTATTTGACTAAAGTGTAAATACTTAAATTTTTTTTTCATATTACATATACATATTACCTGGTAATAGCAAGTTTTGCTGGGACTTAGCTATGTTTTAGTTCATTTAAAAACATTTGAAAGACTTTATTAAGTAAATTTTTCAACTTCAAATTCTTTTTAAATTGGCTAAAGTTATTCATAATGGAACTTCATTAAAACCAAATCATATTTCTTACTTTATTCTATCAATTATTGACTGTAGCATTTATGTTTATAAACTGGAGTTTTTTTTGCAGAAAATTTTAATTAACAAATAGACATGTCAAACGAATATATAAACTATAAAATAAACATGTTAAAGTAATGAAAGTCATATTAAAATAAAGAAAAACTGGAAAACCAATATATAGATATGCTTAAACTAAAACAGGTATTAACAACAACCCAACTAAGGATGAAATGTTTCATTGCATGAAAATTAGTAGAAATTTTAATACATGAGCTCTCCTCATGCAGAGAAAAAATATAGTTGCAACATTATCACTTATATTAAATTATACTCGCTGGATTCGTATATGGTTGTTGTAATCCAGTTATTTGTTATAGCCTCCACTATATAATGTGAGGGTATATATCAGTTTGTCATTCCGTTTATAACATATCGAAATATAGGTCTAAGACCCCATAAAGTAAATATGTATATCGTGATCCTTATGCAATTTAAGGTCGATTTAAGGATGTCCGGCAGTCGGTTTGTCCGTCTGCTGAAATGAAAATCACAACGCAAAGAAGCAAGCGGGGGATTAATGGACATCCTCCCGAGAAGTTTGGTATTGAAAATGAGCAAAATAGGTCCAGCGGTTGAAAAGTTATGAGTGAAAATGTGAAAGTAACTCTAAAATATTTTCTCTTGCTTTTTCCACCATTGACTAAGAATTAAATAATATTTTAAAAAAGTTTATCCACATCAAAATTTTTTTCCACCACAAAACTTGTTTTCACTTCCAAGAAAGATTTTCATCTTCATTTTTTATCAAAAACAATATAGGACCTTTTTTTAGGATATAGGTGGAGGGTATTCAAAGATTCGGCACAGCCGAATTTAAACCTTTTTTACTTGTTTGTAAATAACCAACAGCAATACTGCTACCATTATTTTTGTATTTAATAAATATTTTATTAAATAGGTTAGGGCAAAAACCATGAGATTTTCTATCGCTATAACTTTTGTTAAAAGTACAAACTCTTTTCGCTTTTAACTGATTATATTATTTCATTTAATTGTGGAAAATTATGTACGACGAATGACCACCGTCGGCGTTGATGCAAATTTTGGCTCTTTTAATTACATTTTACACAACTATGCGCAGAATTTGCGGTGTCAGCTCTAATGCTGTTTTTTAACTCCTCCAAGTTGCGGTGCTTGTTCGCGCATGTCAGCGACTTCAAATATCCGGAGATCAAGCTGGCCAATCGTAAACACCGAAACACGAGATAACGCGCGGTTAAAAGGTACGCATTGTATAACATGCAGTATGACAAATGGCCCCGTTCTGTTGGAACCACATGTTCTCTAAATCCAGATTGTCATAATGTTGAGTTCCAAAATCGTACAGTATAGAGCAAATTATTATTATTTAGTATAAATTTCAAACATGTCTACTTCGCAAATGTCAAACTAATCTAACATACGATGTCATTTGCCAAAATGCCGATTTTGCAAATGGCATCGTATGATACTTATGGTTCCGTCTTGTATTTCATGAAAATTTACCTGGTTTGAAACTTTCTTGATATTTAAGAACGCCAATGGTGTTCTTAAGAAATCTTATCTTAATTGAAGTCAGCCCGGGAAAAGTGGCGATTGTTTAAGATAAAGAATTGGTCCGATCCACAGTGAAGTTCGAAACAACATGAGAGCGCACAACAAAACGACTCCAGTGTATGCTCCGTGTCGGTTGTGAAGAGTATTTTCACATCAGAATCCCATTTTTCAACCTACGAGGGTGTTCCCAAAATTAGCCGGCCTAACTGGAGAAAGTGGTAACCTTAAATAACATAAATTTTTTTTGAGCCATCAAAAATAAATGATCTTAGTGAATTGATAAGCATGGAAAAATTGGCCAAAATCAATGAATTAAATTTCGAAATGCTTCATCGGATTATTTTCTATTTTTAATTTTGAAAATATTGCTTAGTAAAATATTTGCGGTTAAGAAGCTACACACTTCTTAATGTTAACAGGGTATCAACGTTATTGAATATCGTTGGGAAAAGTGTATCGAGCTAAAAGAAGATTACGTTGAGAAATAAAAAAAAACAAATTCCCAAATTTGTTATGTTTTATTTGTTAGGCCAGCTAATTTTGGGACCGCTCTAGTAATGAATTAAACAATTAAAAAAAAACAGAATATTTTCTTAAAACTTTCGCTGGGTATGTATCAAGTTTTAAAAGTATTTGTAGAGAAAATCTATGTGTTTTTGTATTTGTTAAAAACAAACATATAAAGTTTGTTGTATGTGTAACTGTGCAAATGAAGGTTTTTTTAAAAAAAATTAAAAGGAACTATTAAATGCATTTTATAAGTTTTTCAAATGAAATTAATTGACAGGAAAACTTTTGAATTTTATACATGTACGCGATGCTTCTATAATCGTCCTTTTACTGTATAAAATGCATTTAGTTCAACTTCTTCTCAAAAAACAAAATTAACAAAAAAGCATCATGGCATAGAAATTTCGTTCATAATTATGTAAATAATTTGTTTTTTTTTTTATTTTTACTTTATATGTTTTTTTCGTTCTTTCTTTTGACATGTCAAATTAAAGGACATTTTAATCGTATATGTATTTGAAAGTTCATATCGCATACATGTGAGTTCTATGGTCTGTTTATTTAATATAAAAAAAAAAACTTAAGTCAATTTGAACAAACAAAAATTTAATTGCTTTAAATTTGCATAATTCATGTTAATCTCAATGTATAGCGATTTTAGCAGGAATATTTTATATGCAGAGGACAATTTCATTATTTTGTTGATTTGGATTGTTGAACTCAAGACAACAAAATTCTTGTTGAATATCCTGCTGATTATGTTGATTTTAATTACAAGTGATTACAAAAACTTGTTAAAATGTCTATTGGAAAAGTTTTTTGCTGTTTTACAAATTTGTTACAATTATTAAAAAAATTTAAAATCTTTAACAATAAAATTATTACTTGTAAGAAAAAACAAATTGTGGTATTGAAATTATTATCACTTGAATGACCTTTTTGGTCGTTTATTAATTATGAAATTGTGACACGTGCTAAATGCTACTGTAGGTATGTGGATTTTTTGTAATAAGTAACGGTGGGCTAAAGTTTTAAAAATACTTTAAAATATTTTATTCAAAAAGTGAAATCTTATCTTCAATTTTCACATAAAAATTAAAAATGTGGATGGTTTTTTAAAAAATTTAAAAAAATTAAGTTCCCGTGTAAAAAATATCAGATCTGACCAGTTCTCATTAGATCTAATAGTTCAAGATCTAATATGATCTCAAAATAGGAGACAAATATAATGTGATCATATCAAGGCAGATGCAATTTAATTTAGACATTTAACATCAGATTTAATAAGAGAGTAGAAATTAAATCTGGCGCAAGATATAATCCCGTATGACCAGATCTTTTCATATCTGGCCAAAAAAATACCAAACTTTCCAGATCCCTTTAGATATGAACAAATTTGGCACAAGATCAGGCCACAAAAGTGTTTTCATATACCATATATTGTCATATATAATCATATCTGGTACCAGGGCGAATTAGATTCAATCATATCTGATCTAAGATCTAAGTAGATGTGGTCAAATATGTTCTTTATACATTCACATTGATTGCAAAAACCTTTAGTATCCTAAATCAGGCTCATGTTGTGTACTTGAAATATTTTTACACTTTATCTGACTCAACTAAAAACTCAAGCTGTGAAGATGTCATTCTTTGACGATTACAGACAGGTATGGTTTTTGCACCAAATGTGTATAAATGAGATTTAAAGGCAACGGTTGTGACAACAGAAATATAGTAAGAGATTAATTTCGGTCAGGTCTCAATTACACCTTAGGGGCAATAAGAATTTGGGGGAAAAAGAGTTTTATTTGACATGTAAAATGACGGAAAAAGGCCATACAGCTAACTTTTGCTGGCATAACTATTATTAGGTTGATCAAAAACTAAAAAAAGAAACAAATTACTTCGGCGGAAATTGCCTGCACATTGTCAAGGGCAGTTATTTTTGTCTAACAATATAAGGAGCAAGCAAGATTCTATGGTGCCCAGTCCAATTCCCTGGAGCCAGGAGTTTTTGGACTGAACTGAAACACTTAAATTAAGAAACAAAATGGAACGGGAAATGATTGGAATTGTAATATTAGAAAAAAAGAATGAAATGTAATGTAATGGAGAATGGGAAACGATTGGAATTAAGACACTTTATAAGGAGAGTGAAATGGAATAGACCGGGAAGCGAGTGGGACTAAACACTACACAAGGGAATAAAATGTAATGTAGAATTGCTATTAATTAATAAAATCAAATCGTTAAATTATTATCATTAATTTTAAAAATAGGTAATTAATATGATTTCACAGCTTTCTATTGTTTTTATAAACATAAAGATTTTTTGTTTGTTATTTTTGATTATTTGTAACAAGCTTTTTACCTCCGTATACATATACATATTTCTATTCTGCAAAAGATCTTCTCAGAACCAAGCTTCCAGAAGAAGTTGATTTGATAAAAATTATCTTCAATTTGAAAAAGTGTTGTAGCTGTTGAAAATAATGTAGTATGATTACTGTCGTAAGGATTCAGAGTGTGGTTGTAATCCACAAATGCAGATAAAAAAATTATAAATAAGTACAAAAGTCTAATTACCAAATAGTGAAATAGTACATCTTTATTTGTACTTCTAAAGAATATATGCAATTATTGTAAATTTTATTTTATACAAATTTTATATTAATTTGGGTAATGTCATATACATTTTTTTTAATTTCTATTTTCAAATAAATCTCATTCATAGCAATTCTCCGCCTGTAATTTATTGTAATTTATGTGTGATTGAATTAGTAAAGTTTTCTTTTAAATACATTTATTCCGTTTTGTATACTAAAATGTTCTTAAGTTATTGTACAAATTTTATGTTTCATTATTTTTATCCAATTTTCTTATTTCCTTAAAAAAGTAAACTAACGATGGATGTTTATTATTTAAAGAGATTTGGAAAAATATAAAAAATAATGAAATATAAAATTATCGTTAAATAAATTTCAGAGAATAATTATTGAAATTGATGAAATAGAATTGTTTACAAAACAACATCACATCAAATAATTAAAAGTCAAAATATATTTATGTTTAATAACTAATTTATTCATTAAGATTAAGGTTTGTTTTTTTATAAAAATATTATTAATATTTCAATATTTTGCTAATCCATTGTGTAGCATCTACAGGAAATAATAATTATAATGACAAATTATAATCAAAATGAAAGTTTTGAAACAATATTTTTATAAAAAACAAAATTTAACCTCAAAGAGTAAATTAGTTATTAATAATAAGAAAAAGGTTAAATAAAAGATGATAATTATATTTATGTTCTTTAAAAGTGTCCACTGTCCTTTCCTCCTTATATCTTTTGTGTCCTTTGCAAGACATGTTAGTCTTTTTAATTTTTTACTTTTTTATGTTTATTAATTTCTTTGAAAAAAAAAACATATGTGAATATGTATGAAAAATGCGTAATTATTGATTTTTTAAATATTAACCAACACCTTTTCTAATGTCCTTACACTTAATTTCTCTTTTATACAATATGATGAACAAATAGAATGATATTATAATATTAAAGGGAAGAATTCTAGATCATATATGAATGGAAACTTATTTGCCAGGGGTGTTTTCTGATAAAGAACACAGGTACTATATAAGTAATTTGAATTAGATATTGTGGATACTTTTAAATCAACATAAATAAAATCATTGTTAGAAATCTATTGTTAAAAGAATCTTGCAAAAGAGTTTTTGCAGATTCAATAATAAACTTTATTCTTTTATGTTAAGGAATACTTCCCTAGAAATTATTGTATGCTTGCCATATATGTATCTTTATTGATATGTTAGAACATCTTTATGTAATTATAAAGTGTTATTAATATATTTTATGCATGAACACTTTCAAATACTCAAACATATTAATAGATATTAAAATTATGCGTATGAAGACAAGGTTGTGTGTAGTTATATGATGTAAAAGTAAAACAGAAGCTACGAGTATAATTACAAATAAGCAAGAAAATGCCATATTCTTTACTACCCAGCAAAACTTTGGAAATAAGTGCGATATACTCATGCATTACCTTCTAATGAAAATTCGTTACCTTCTGTAAGCATAAAGGCACGAGTTACTTTGATAACGTACTGCCTGATTTGTAAACGTAAAATAATAATTCAAATATTTTTTAAACCCCGTAAAAAAAGATCTAATCTGAAAAGATCGCATTAGATGTAATTGTACCACATCTAATTAGATCTCTCAATTGGAGACAAATTTGAGATCTAATTAGGTCTGATCAAATCTAAACAGATCTGTCGCACCGTATATAATCACGTCCAAATTGCTGTTAACGTTATTATATGTCCAACTGATTAAATAAGAAATTAAAAAACATCCTTCCCCGGTCCAACTTTTTCATTTCCTTTTCGGTTGGCATCTTGCAGTTACGCGATTTAGCCTTATTGTACCTAAGGTCAATAAACCATTTTTCATGAGATAAAATTAAACATTTCTGCTGGTGTTTCCATTTCCTTAATAAAGTCAGGAAGGTTCGAATCTCCTTGAAATGAAAAATTTTCTCTCGAATAAGTAAGCAAACTACTTTCTTTTCAAATTGGAGCTCTTGGCTTTTTAATAGATTTTGCATTCGACGTAGTAGCCTTGTCATAGTCATCTGAGTCATCAGTTTCCGGTATATAAATATGTTCCTGACCAGACGGTTGACTTTTAAAATATTCTTCGTCAGTATTTGATATATTGTCATCATCACTTAGTAATTTCATTAATATATTTTAAATTACCATAAAATGATCGTACATCCATTTCTATAAAAAATAAACCGCACATATGTAAGTTAATTATCTACTATTAGTGCATGAAAGGCCATATATGGTTTCGTCAATTTTTACGAAAAATTATATATAAATATAATATTTACTGTGCAGATAAATTATATTTTTATTTGAAAAAGAACTTCACTTTTTATAGGAAAATATTTTTTTTTTTTATTATATTGTTGTTTTTTCTTTGACGTAAATTGCAGATAAATCAATTCAAAATTTACTTTTAATCTCGCACTTAAAGCACTTATGAAAAACTAACGGAAATATTAGCTAAAACACACTTTGTTTATATACAACTTTACATTTCAGTAGAAAACAAAGCAAACAAAATGACCAATATTATTCTTTTTTAATTAAGTCCTGTTATTTTAAAAATACAATGCAATACAAGTTAAAAACCATATTTGGCATTGTATGCGGTAGAGGCTTAATTTATCACCTCTAATTTATTATAGATTACCTTGAGGCTCATCGCTTGTAAAGTTCATCAAGTAAGGTATAATGTTTGGTAATGTGCTTTTTTGCTGGGTAGTTAACTTAAAATTCAACATGATTGATTTCAAATGGATTTTTTCAGAAAATGTATTCAGGGACTGAATTTTAGTGGGTCTTAATCCGGTTTATCTAAGTTATAAGAGCAAACTTAAAATATCCTACACAGAAAGTCAATGAAAATGTTGCTGAATCAGTAAAATTTTAGTCAAGAGGGTGCTGCAGAAAAATTGATAATGTCAGCAAAATCGTGGAAAATCGTGCAAAAATGAATAAATTTAGCAAAAGTTGTGCTAACACATTGTCGACTGTAAATAAAAAAATCTTTGTTTAGACCAATAAAATTTGTTGTTGAATATTAGTAGACTAAAAAAACTTCAAACATTTGTAGAAAAATTAAATTTTGTTATTATTTTTTTTTTTTGCTGAAAATATAGATCTAGACCAGGGGTGCCCAAAAGTTCCTTATGGAAGAGTAAACATCAATACATTTAAAGAATAACTAATGTTTATTCAATATTTTTTTATTGTAAAAACCAATACATACAAAAAAAAAAAAAAAAGAAAAAAATATATCATATCATACGTTAAACAAAAACAAAATCTATATTGATGATCGCTGTCGTCAATGTTTACCAGCAAAGCATACGAAAGTGTTGTTGGTTAGCACTTGCGTGTATACAGTGAAGAACGACAAAAAAAAACTAATAAGGCAAAGTTGTTTGTGTATTTCGTATTGCTATTGCTGAGTGCTCTATGTGTATTAAAACACACAGCCTATAGCTAAGCGCTTTTACAAAAACAAATGAGCATCAAGAGCATAGGGCTTGGATACCCTTGATCTAGACATTAGTTTTTTTTTGTGTGATTCTAAAAAAAAAATTTATCAAAACTTTGTAAAATATAAAAATATCCATGCCCCCGCATTGGCGCCATGATTTAATTGCAAATTTAAAAATAATTATACATAAAGAATCACTATTTATAAATATTTTGTTTATAAATACACATTTAGACTTTATTTTTATTAAATTTAAATATTTTATTTTGTCTATTATTTAAATCATAAACAACTAGTTAAACAAATTGGAGTTAACATAATATATAATTTTTCAATATTCACATTCTCTAGACACAGATATTTTTGGCATCCTTTTGTTTTATCTATCAACAATCTTCCACGGTTGTATTTTGAAACAGTTGTATTTTTAGTTTTATTTTGTGTCTGTATTACATTTACATATATAAGCTGCGACATCTACCTCTGGTTTATCTGATTGTTATCCTCCTATAGATTTATTGGTCAGCACAATTTTGTTAGGGAAAAACGATAGTAAAAAATTAGTTCAAAGTGACAAAATATAATTACTTAAAAAATATAACTAAAGGTTTTGCTGAGAAAACAATTTCAGAAAAAAGTATAATTGATATACAACCCCTTTTGTTAATTTTTCTACTAACTTATTTTGGAAAGTAAATTGTAAATGTGCGTGCGTTAAGGTTTGTGTAAAAATTCAAAACAGTTTTGACTTTTAACACAAACTTTTTTTTTGTGTATGTTATTTTGCGCAGGTGACTTGTGTAGTCTAATTGACGTATTACAGAGAATTTCTTAGGTGTATATAACTTAGATTAACATACTACGCATACAATTTTATCTCTTTATTTCATCAAAAATGATTGGTTTTTCCATTTAATCAATTTAATTTCAGTTTTTTATTGCTAATTAAAGGATTTGATTTGATTTTTTTTTTCTAAAAATATAAACAAATTTATTTACAAAAGTCTCTAATTAATATTTATAGAATAGATTTGGAGGTACTTAACCATCAATTTAAATGGCTGGCCACTTAAATACAAAAAAAAAAAAATATGTGTACAAAAAAAAAAACAGACTACGTAAACGCACTTGATGGCCAAGCCAAAGGACTCCTCTCTAACGTACAGCAAACCATATACAATTTATTTATGAAAAAATCAACGTAAAACGCAAAGTGTTTCTAACGTTAGCGAAACAAAGTAAAAAAGTTTAAAAAAAAATTAAAGAATAGAGGATGAGCTTAAAATGCCAATTGCACTTAAAGTGCAGTAGTATCGTATGCATTTGTACAAAAAACAAACTCGGAAACTCACAAAAAAAAAACAAAATCAACTTAAATCACATAACAAATATGATGCTGATTGAAATGATGATGATGATGGTGTAGATACTCGTATAATCAAAAAGAAACCCAAGGCAAAAGTGTATAATATACGCATATCAAATACCCAATGGGAAAATGATTAAATCTTATTAAAGGTATATATAAATATTTATCTAGCTTTACACGCACAGTTAAAACATGGTTGAAACATGATCATTTCTACTATATTATACTTTCTGCATTCGGATATAGTTGTCACAATCAAGTTTTTGGTTTATAAATATGTTCTTGCCATTAATGTGGTCGCTACCATCGTTATTATAGTACATATTTTACTATTTCATGACTTCCACTTTCTATTTTATAACATGATTGGCTGTAACCATACTGTGGTAATGAAAATTCTGACTACCAAAAAATATGATAATTATGGATCTTTAAAATCAAATCAAACATGACCTTAGTATTTACAGTCATAATACTGTCTGGTTTCAATAAAAAAAATGATCAGGTCAGTCACTCATGTAACAATTATGATATATGATTATTTTCACCTGGCCGAGTTTTATTTTCGAAAATACCTTATGCATATAACATTACAATTTACACTTATCAATTCATTGCCGAATAAATTCATTGCAGAAAGATTCTATATATAAAGATTTCATATTTTTTAATTATTTTCAATAAAAACAAAAATATTAAAAAAAAAAAATGTGTTTATTAATTTATTTCTTGTAAAAGTACTCAGAATATTAATAAAATAATTTTTGATAAGAACAAGTCTGTAAAACTCAAGAATTGTTTTGTACAAATAGGATTCTTTAAAAAATACTAGATATTTAAAAATTTTTCTGATAGAAACATTTTTAGATTCTATGGACTTTTCCTTATGGTAAAATGATCAGATTCTGCAAATTATTTCTTAGATAAAAATTCATTTATTTCCAAAAACCTAGATTCTAAAAAATTCTTAGATTCTGAGGACTTTTCCAAGAATTTTTTCTAGTAGAATTATTCGTAGATTTTAAGGAATTTTTCTAAAAAATATTCTGAGACTCTAAGGACTACCTAAGGAATATCTTAAAAATGTCATTAGAATTTCTTAAAGAAATGTTCTGAAATTTAAAGAATTTTTTCATATTTTCGAATCATAAAATTACTGTAGGGACCATATTATGGTATAATTAAGGTTCCCAGGTGAAAATGTTCATACATGGTCGGATCCGTAATTTGAGGGTATATGGCCGTATATGCTCATATATATACATATATGAATGTTCATATATGAGTATTTTCCCTATATGCCCGTAAATTTTTTTTGTTTTCCATAAAAATATTAATTTTTATTTAAATTATGTATAATTATTATACATTTCGAAGCAACTAAGGAATTTTAAACATATTTGAAAGTATTTCCTTATATATTACTTATATAACAAACAACTTTCTCTTAAATCTACGGATTAATATATGAAGGTTTATTTAAAAAAGACTTTCCCAGAATATGAGCAGTTTTTATGAAAAAAATTGTGTCTTGAGGTCAAAATGGATTAATAAAGATACTCATATCAATGTTTTATTATGAAAATTCTTCGTTGAATCTGGGTTATCGAAATGAAAATGCTTCAGAATATAATATTTTTGCATAGGCTCAAACTTGTTTCTTTAGAAAACCGTATGACTTTTCATTAAAACCTTAAGATTCTACATCACTTTCCATAGGCAATTTTTTTGCTCTCCTTTAGAATCTGGGGGCTTATATTAAGGGAAATAATCCACAAGGTGTGGGGCTTTACATCAATTTTTAAAATTTCAGAAACGACATCATTTGCCACGAGTAGGGAAATAACATTTATTTAATACCCATTTTAAGAAAATAAGGCTATCTTAAGTTTACAAAGAAAACTAATATAAATAATATATATTATTATTCTTCAAGTACCATTATTTATAAATTATACCTTTTTGAAATGTCCTCAAAGATGATAGTTATCCCTGTGTGAAGTATTAAAAAACTAAGTTTAATTAAGGTTAATTAACAAAAACACACTTTCAGTTAGCAATCGGGCATGGTCAAAGTTTCATTTTCGGTTACGTGTTACTCCGAAAGAGGCGTAGAATAGAAAAGATTGACATTTATTAAAAGTCTTATGTTGAAGTTTATATTTTATAGTTGATCATTTTAATACTTATATGTATGAAAATGTATTTTTAGTTTGATTCGAGATCATAGGAAAAGTTTTTTCAAATGAAATTTTTTTCCTTATTTTTTAATTTAAGTAAACATGGAAAAAGTTATTAGACACCAGCCGAATGGAATGCATTTTCTGGTCAGCTACGACTTTCATCAACATTCTTATGTTTACACCAATTTTCACTTAAGAATTATAACTGGATGTTAATTCAGTAGAACAAGGGTATAAATTGAAAAAATAACTTTTGCCTTCATATATGGTCATATCTAATAAAAAAGAAAATATTTTACCCTACCCATATATGGAACAATATATGTATTCATATATGAACATATATGGCATATACGAATCAATATATTAACCAGTATATGTAATATATTATCATATATTGCCATATATGGAATCATATATTACCATATATGAACTTTTTCTTTGAATGTATTTGCCCATATATTAAAACATACATGACATATATGTTCATATATGCTCATACATGAAACCATATATTCTCATATATGACACCATATATGATGATATATGAACATATATGAACATTTTCACCTGGGTTTTTTTTTTCTTCATGTGATAACTATATTATAGTAAGAATATCGTTGGCACATTCATAACCCAAAAAATATTTGATGCTCTTCAAATATGTTTTCCCCAACCATGTTATTTCTGTGCGTGTAAAAACTAAATCACTTTTGAGAATTTTGATTTTTGTAGATCTAGCTACCGACAAGGAAATTATTTCAAGCTAAACACTTCGATTTGTATAACATTTAAATATGTGATGGAGAAGAGAAATCTAAGAACAAATTAAAACTGCGTAAAAATAATGTATTTTTGAAAAGAAAAAACTTCATAGACATGTTTAAGCACATGATTGCCAAGTTATTTTCAAAAGTACTAAAACAAGGGTTTGAAAAATAATATGTAATTAAAAGTCAAAAACTAGAATATTATTCACAACAACGAAAAAAGCTAAAAAGTACCAAAAAAAAGTAGCGGGAAAGAGTTTTAAAAAGTTCCTTTTCAATAATACCTAAATTTTATATATTTCCCTTGAATGAAAAATGTTTTGTAATTCCTTTTGTCATATATATACCCCATGGTCTAAGACCACCAATGGACTTAAAATCATTTTCTGATACGATTTAACAATGTCCGTCCGTATGTCTGTGTTTTAATCGAGATACAGGTCCAGGAACTATATTGAATTTGGTCAGAATCGGTGCATGTTATGAAGGTCCCATCTGAAATGGTATTTTTCACACCAAACCGTAGATTGAAGTTTGAGTTTTGACTGTTATATCGGATCATAAATCATGCCTCCGTATTTGAAGAAAATCGGACCATATTAAGGCCTAGTTCTAACATAAACAGTTCTTCCCGGCATTTTAACTTCAATCAAACTAGAGATCAAAAATATAAAGATATTTGGATGAAATTCGGTACGTAAGTTGCAGCCTAAGGACAGGCCCCTTTGAATTTGGTTATAATCGGTCCAAATTTAGAGCTATCTTCCATAGAATGATGCTATCTAAATTGGCCTTTATAAGTATTTAGCCGCATTCCCGTTATTTCTTGAATAAACCTTAATTAAACTACGGGCCACAAATAAAAAGATATTTAAGTGTATTTTGGTATATAAAAACTTCTTTCCGGCATTTGCGTAAATGAACTTCAATCAAACTACAGGTCACAAATATAAATATTATTCACTCGTAGAAATATAAATTCCCATATGTTAGCTCTGAAATAACAGTTAAATGGCAACCCTTCACCATAACTAATGTTTCTTCCGGCAAGCAGCAAAAGAACATTTTCAAAGTTGCCAGTATACAGCCGGACGGTGCTGCCAAATTCTAATTATTTGGAGCCGCACATATAAAAACGCCAGCAAGGTGGCATGGCAAAATAGTTTATAATAAAACGCAAATGAGGAAGCATTAATGATTAATTGAATTATGTATTCTGTGTAAGTTTAAACTTAATAGAGTATAACTAAAGTCTCTTATGTAATCGTTTTAAATTTGCATTTAAATAAAGAGTAGCTATAATTTGCAATAAGAAAAGAACTTTATTTATTTAAAGGAAATAAATCAACGATTTTAAAAGGTAAAATCGTAACAATATATTTGAATAAAATTCGGTACAGCCCTGTTTGAATTTGGTTGTAATCGGTACAAATTTATACGTATCTTACTATCGGTATGTCGTCTTAAAAGGCATTTAAACATTTAAAAATCTAGATATCTAGTTGAAATATTGGTTATAAATGTAATATGGCATTTGGGCAATTTCGTTCTGTATTTTCCGACCTGTTATTGAAAGGATCGTAACCACTGTCATGAAATATGGCCAAAATAAACTTGTATTGTAAGCTATCATATAGTTGGGCTGCCCGGCTTACAGTTTTTTATTCAAATAATTTTTTTTCAATTTATAAAGAGAGAAAAAGGTTTGTATGAAAAATTATACAAAATATATCCCCGCAAAAATTCATTTTACATTTCCTAAATCTGATCTTATTTTCGCTAGTGTTTCTTTCGCCATTTGTTGTTTTGCGTTTTCATGAATTTTACGCTCTAACGAATTATTTCCGCCACTATGAGTTTTACAATTCTGATTTCGTATTTGTTACCAGCAACAAAATCTGATAATATAAAAAAATGTATTTATTTATTTATTTTTATTTATATTTATATAATTACAAATTATATGTTAATACTCTAACCGAGCACTAGCAACAAAGGCCTTCGGCTCGTTGTAGCGAAAACAGACCAGAGCCTCTGGTGGGCATTGCACCCACGACCCCCGCACTGATAAGCTAGCACGCTACCAACTAGCCTACCGGGGCGCTCATAAAAAAATTTAAAATTGAATTTGATAATTAAAAAACTTCCTATTGGGCATTTTTAAACAGCGAAAACTCTTATTTGCTTATACAAACATGATATTGCATAGAAAAAACACTTACATAACAGTTTTACGTGAGGTCTATTTTCAGAGAAACCATATAGAATAAAATGCACTTGTTTTTCTATACACACAAGAGTTCAGATGGTTGCAACCGGGCTAAAAGGATCAATAAGGATACGCGCGGGTACGTTTTTTATTCCTGCGAAAATATACAAAAAATAAAAACTCAGCAAACGAACTCATCAACAGTAAAAGACAAAGAATACGAGTTGTTATAAAGTAAAGTGAGAATGAGTCAAAGAGGTAAAGAGTTTTGTATGACCATGGTGCATTTTACTAGTAGTAGTGTGTAGTAACATTCAATGCACCCATACATCCATATACGTTTGTCGAGTAACATAAGCAGGCCAAAGCTAAAAAAGTATTCAAATAAAATCTACAAAACACTTTTTTTGAAAAGTCCAAAGTATATAAATAAATTGCAGTTTTTTTCATAAAACACGAAAAATACAAAAACAAAAACTTGCATCAATTATGGGTCTGAGTTCCCCTCAGAATGATTGAATGTTACCCCTACTTCAAACTAACGTTAATAACGTGAAAAATAACAAGAATGTTGAGATGAGTTCTACGAGTAGTGTGTAGTTACAATCTGTATGTGATGCGTTTGAAATTTATGCAAAATGTAGAGAAAAAAAGAAGCGCGAATTGCATATAAATTGCAGCAAACGAAGGCTCATGATTCTGCTATACTATATTGTTCAATTTCAACTAACCAACCAAATGTTGATGCATCCTGGTTTCGGAGTTTTTGTTGTTGTTGTAATTTTTTTTTTTTTTTCAAAAAAGTTAAACCCTTCTCACTATATTTTTGGTGACTCTATGTTGACTGTTGGCTAAAACAAAACAACAAAAAATTGCATAAGTTTTGTATGCACTTTATTTTAAGATGGGTATGAGACTTATTGGTAACACTAGTAGCATGGTTGGTGGTGGTGGTGGGAAGGTTTTTGCACACATAAGGCAAGTTTAAAACTTAGACTGCTGTCAAATAAAAAAATTGAAACAAATATGTAAGGTATATAAAACAAATGCTATTTTTTATTTGTTAGCCTTCTGCATATGCAACTGACAATTTTTACACACTAAAAATGTATCAAAGTACCCACAAGTGACATAAAGCAGAGATGTTGCCAAGAAGGATTTAGTATAGAAGAGAAAATAATTTTGTTTCTTTAAGAACAAACTTCAACAGGGAAGGTATTATATTTGGGGTGTATACTTTGATTCTGATGAAAGTTGAATATTTTATAGAGTGAATTGAACTAAAGCTTATGAATTTTTTAAGCTAATATTACCTATAATGTGAGGGTAAAAATAGAAGAATTTTAGGGGTTTAAATTCTCTTACTGTGCCTTTGGTTCTCGAAGGTGATAGCGAGAATGGTTAATTAACGTCTTATTAATTAAATAGAGTCCATTTAACTTTTATGTGATCGATCGTATGGTTTATGTAGAGGTCGTTCTACGGTAGACCTGTTAGCGTTCTTTTTGGGGAAAATAAAGTGGTTTGTCATAGACTCTCAAGGCGGTCCTTCTAAGTATTGATTAACCATCTTATTTCGATTAATTTTGATAAATAAAAAATAAATAATAATTATTTGCGCTGTATTCAAACTTTTGTCCTATGACTTCTTTTGTTTTTGTTAGATTTACCCTCAATTTGAGATGAAGTAAATATATTTTGTTTTTGTTTTTAATCATTTATGAAATAAAATAAAATTGCATACTAACAATTATGGTAAAATGTTTATTTTCTTTTAAAATCTAATTTTGAAGGGTGTATTTAAACTTTTGCCCCTGACTGTAGTATATCCAAAGGAAAATGGAATACAACTCCCATATATGGGAAGGAAGTATTTTAAAAGTTTTGGACCGTGTACAAAGGAGGGGAATCCAGTTCTGTTGACTCAGTATCGATATGACCATGTGAAGTGTTCTGCCGAGATAAGTTAACTGATGCCTAGAGACTGGGTTTATGTTCGAAATACTCGTTTTTCTAGTAGAGCACATGCGTTTGTGGTCGATTATCCAATGAATAGCACAACGCAATACAGTGAGAATTCGTTTATTAGCCGCACAAGTTGTATGTGTAATAAATATCCCACAGAAGTCTTCCCTGCTACCTACAATAAAGAGAAATTCAAGGCAAATATCCAGAAACACTATTTTCCTTATTTCAAGGCACGCGCTGCACTGCATTAGTAAGGCTATCCCTGAGTGTTGGTCTATCGTAAACAATTATCTATTTTCGGTAATGTTGAGGTCAAAAAGTTATTATTTTTAAAAGATTGAAGTTCTAATTTCCCTGGTGGTTGGTTATACAAATATCTTTAAAATCTAAAATAATGAGTTTACTTATTACTTTCGAAAAAAGTTCAATATATTTTTAACTTAAATGTCACCCCTTTGGTGAGCGGCCTAACAATGGTTGACATATTAACAATCTATGCAAACGAATATTAATACGAATATTAATACTTATTTTAAAGCCTTGTTTACATTTTGTTGCTTTCAATATGCCCAACACTATTTATAATTTGCCAGTATATTTTTTATATTTCTTAAGTTCTTTATTAAATTAATTGAAAACATTTCCTTGCGGCGAAAAATATTTCGAATAACAAAAAGTTATTATCAGTGTCCTTTCATGTCCCTTTGACATTTTCAAAATTGTTCTCTAAATTTAAAAAAAACAACTTCGTATTTTAGGATCCAAATGGCAGTTATTATAAAAATATTTAATGACTACGCTCTTTCCATAGAAACACACACACTCACTTTACTCAAAACAAGGCTGCAACAAAAAAAAAAAAAAAATACATTTCAACAAAAACTTAGTCCCTTACATAGTAGAACTGAATTACGCAAAATGAAACTGGTGCTGGTTTTTTGTTTTCTACAGCTATATTGAATAAAAAAGTAATCAACAATGTCTATATCGAAAAAACGCGCTTTTATTTTATTTGTTTTTGTCTTTACTGTACAGTCTTTGAACACATACGATTTGATTTTCTATAAAAATCAAAAAAAAAACAAACAAAAAAAAAACAAATTAAACTGGGAAAAAATATAAACAGAAAGTTTTAACGACTTGTCCCATCTGGTCAATGCATGAAATGCAATGCACCATTATTTGTAATGGTATAGACAAACAAATTGCATTTTCTATAGGCAATTTTAGTTGTACCCAAACAACAAATACGAACAGATAATAGGCATCCTCTTGCTCATGCTTCATGTTACCCGCATCAGCTTTTATCTAATGGTATGTGTGTTGGTTGGTGTCTATAGGAATATCGATTTTTGTTTTAATGCGTTTTCTACATAAACTTTATGATGAAAACAACATGTTTTTATTTCGGTTAAGGAGTTTGGGTTATGTTAGGGATTTATTTTTAGGAATATGCACTAACTTTTTAATACATGGTCGAATAAGGATATATTTTTTTGTCAATAATATTTGATGCGGATTGAAGATATAGATATGGAAAATTTAAATGCATTTCCCTGTGAAAGTTTTATCACTTACAAAAAAACTACGCAAAATTTTATAAAAAATAATTTTAGTATCGGCCCAGAACAAGAACGCGAAGTACAACGATTGTAAATAGTTGTGAGAGAAAATGCGTCCAACATAACGATGTACAACAGTGACTGCAAAAACTGTCATATTTATTTTAGTGTAAAGACTACCGTAGAAATTCTTTCCCCTCCAGTGTCTCCTTTCCTTATTAACGACTTAAGTTTTTTTTTTTTTTGGTTTTTGTGTTTTAGTTTTTTAAAAATAATAAAATTAAATTATTATATTAATAAAAATGTAGGCACGAACATACTAAGTTGGTTTACAGTACACAAAGAGAACATGAGAGTCATAGAATATCGTATGTTAATGTTGGTCATCATATGTTTTATTTTTACAAACATTTTTAAAATGCGGCAACTCTGTTAAGAGAAATATGTAAGAAACAAAAAACAAGAGAATAAGGAAAAAACGTTTTAAAAATAAAATAGATTGTATTTCGCAACTGCTACGCTCGACGCGTTTTAATTGTCAATTTGTATGGAAAAATACGCTACGTTGTTGTTACCATCACTTACAATTAAAAATATTTTTTAAATTAAAAGTAAAAGTGACATTTGATGACAAACATCATGATAAAAACAAATTGCATGTCAACAATATCATGATATTGTAATAACATTTAAATTAGAAGAAGAAATCAGTTTGACAATGGCTTGCTATCATTTTATTTCATGTGAAGACGCCGGTTAATAAAACTTGGACGATATTTTTTTTATTAAGACACGTATGTCATTGCAAATTTCGAGAACGTGCCAAATTTAGAGAACACTGTTTTTCTTTAATGATTTTCTTTCCTTGAATATACGCAGAGCTTCGAAGAATTAATTCCGTTTTTGAAGAATTAATTCAATTTTCCAATTCAAGGAATAAATTTATTCCCTAGGGAGAGGAATTCCTCTTGAATATATTTAATTTTCGCTTAATTCTCCAAGGACCCAACATTTTCGGTTAATTTAAGCAAATAACGGGAAGGTTGCGGGTTTGATCCCCAGCGACGGCAACATCAATTTAGAAAAATAACATCTTTAAGTTTTCTATACCTCATACATTTCTCAAGATCATCCCTTGGTGTTCCCATATATCTGATTTTAATTCCATCGAAATAAAATAACCCGTTATTTATTTAAACAAGTTCGCCAACTCTCCATCGATTGGCGGGCAAAAACAAATCTGTCGCCATATTGGAAGCCCTTCAACTTTACCAACTTTCTCTTCTTCACTATCCCTTTTCAAAGAAAGCATCACATTAATAAGTAGGAAGAATTTCCTAAGTGTTACTTCTCTTAAAAAATAAATAAATCTGATATGACATTTTTATGGGATGTAGCTCTGAGTATAGAATTCGTTCTTCGGCTAATAGAATCTGATGTACCAAATTTTATCCAAATGTCTTAATATTTGCAACCAGCTGCTAAAGAGATTACATACGTCTTAGCATATGTTTACCAAGTTGTGGAAAAAGTAAAGATAGTAAAAGTTCGTTAAAATGTGAAACCACAAATATTGCAAACGAAAAAACTCGTGTTCGATGATATATAATGAGGAATGTTATATGCGAATATGAAAATCTTTGGGGTCCCAGTAAAATCTTGGCAATCAGGTATAACCTGGTAAAGGTTATCCTTTACCCCTTGTTTTACTTAGTATAAAAAAAAATATTTTTTTGATTTATGGATAACGATTTCATTCATATCGATGCCGCGGCTGGCTTTGAAGTAGCTCATCCTGTCAGTACAATTTTCCAAGGCAAAGCCTTGGATCGTTTCTGGATCATTCACATAGCATCGGTCTTTAAAGGCACCCGATAAGAAAACAAATATAAAAAAACACATTTTTGAAAAAAAAAATTGTAAAAAATAGAGAAAAGATTAATTTTAATGGGGCCGCAGTGAATTCAATATTACAAGTAACTACTAATTTCAGTACTTTCTTGTTTAGGACTTATTTATGTCTACCTTCAATGACACCTCAAGGTTAAAATAATGTGCTTTTTGACCAGAGTGCAAGCACTTAAAAAACTATTTTATTATCCCATATCCCATTACCCGTTTTAATAATTTAATACATTTTTAACAATCACAAAAAAATAGTAAAAAAACAACGTTATGAGGTCATTTGAAAAATCTTTCAATTAATATCACCAGTAAAAAACATATCTGACACAATATTTAATCCTATCCAATTTGAATATAAATTGATCCAAGAAATGGCAGATCAAATTAGATCCAACAATATACAGGTTGGTTGAAAAGTTCCTGCGCTCAAAATGAAAACATACTGTTTTTGTTACGAAATATATTTTTTTATCCAACATAATCTCCTAGAAGCTCAATACACTTGTTCCAATGATCTTCCAATAATTTTATCCCATCCTTATAATGGTTTTCCGGAAGCTCTGCAAAATAACCGTCTACGGCTGCTATGGCCTCTTCATTCGACGAAAAATGCTTTCCACGAAGGAATTGTTTGAGATTTCTGAAGAGATATTAGTCACTGGGAGCCAAATCTGATGAATATGGTGGATGTTCAAGCAATTCGTACTTTAATTCTTTGAATTTAGCCATCGTCGAAACACTTTTGTGAGCAGGTGCATTGTCTTCATGAAAAATGATTTTTTTTCTTCTTTAAACCAGGTCTTTTCTTACGAATTTTTTTTATCCAGCTGATCCAAAAGGCTGCAATAATATTCACAGTTCATTGTTTTACCTTTCTGAAGATAATCAATCAACAAAATTCCTTTTGCATCTCAAAAAACTGACGCCATAACCTTCTTTGCTGATCGTTGTGACTTCACCTGCTTTGGAGCTGAACAACCAGCTTCAGTCCACTGTAAACGTTCTTGTTTCAATTTAGGATCATGGTAGTAGATCCAAGTCTCATCCATAGTTATAAAACGACGCAAGAAGTCGGTTTTATTCGGCTTAAAACACTCCAAATTACGCTGAGAAATTTGTTTTCGATCCAGTTTTTGTTGAATTGTTAATGTGTGTGGCACTAACTTTCCAAACAGTTTCTTCATACGTAATTCTTCATGTAAAATATGGAGTACTCGTTCGTCTGAGATGCCTATGGCATAAGCAATTTCACGCTTAGTCAAACTTGGATCTTCACTAACCATATTATGTACCTGCTCAATGATTTCTGCTGTGGTTGCAGTTTTTGGTCGTCCCTCGCGTGGATCGTCTGTAAGGCTGGTACGACCACGTTTAAATTCACCAGCCCAAAATTCAACGGTGCGTTTTGAATGTAAGGACTCCTTATACACTTCTAACAATTGTTCATAAATTTCATTTGCTTTTAAACCCTTCAAAACCAAGAATCTAATGACTGCACGATATTCAATTTTTTCCATATTAAAAAAAAAAACAATGACACGTCAACATCAAATGGCTTGTAAACAAAGAAAGAATTGACAGAATGACTTGCAACTTTGCATGTGTTCACAGGACAGTTATACCAACTTGAGAAAAAAAAAGTTTGGAGCTAGCAGTGCCATCTCTTGGGGAGCGCAGGAACTTTTCAACCAACCTGTATTTAGGGATTATCCGAAAAATGTCGGATTAAATTGTATCAGATTAAATTCAACAATATAATAAAAACAATGCCTTTGCCAAAATTTAAACTCGGCCTGCCAGAGTTGTAGTGAGTTAAGCAATCAGCAGTGTGTGGTTGAATTTATTATACTACGTTTTTTGTATAATTGTGCTGTATCTATGTAATTATATCTTCGGGACTCATACGAGTAAATGAGAAAAATTTCTAAATAACATGGCTGAATTAATGATGCTAAATTGGTTCCTTACTTATCTGAATTTATATAATTATAAATTTTCACCACTTATAGGATTTTAGAAAACATAGATCATGTCATATCAACCTAAATTATTATAAACTAATTATATCATATCCTATCAAAAATGTCTAGGTCTTGTTGTCCTGAAATGGGTTAAAATTTGATAGTTTTCTAAAAAATATAACCAAGAAAAAATTTAAATAAAAAACACAAAAAAAAATTATCTCCCTGGCTGGGATAAATTATATCATATCAAAAATAATCTAGGTATGAATCTACCCGAGTAAATGACATTATCTGGCGCAATATTTAATCATAACCAATTTGATATTCTTTAATATCTGTTGTAATATTTAGCTGATTTTATTTTATTCGATAAATGGCAGATAAAATTAGATCCCGCAATATACTGGGTGATTTTTTAAGAGCCTTCGAATTTGATTAAAAAAACAAATAAAATTTAGAGAAATCTATGAAATCTTTATTTGAGTCGATAAAACGGTCTATATAATTCAATGTTTAAAGATGATTTTATGTGAATGTTGACCGCGGATGCACCTCAAATAGTTCATACACTGGGTCCAAATTTGGCATTCTCTCTCCAACATATTGGCCGGTATCTCACGAATAAATTCTTCAATATTTGCTTCCAGTGCGTCAATCGTTGTGGGCTTGCTCATATAGACATGAGCCTGAACATAGCCCCACAAAAAATAATCTAAAGGCGTTAAGTCGCACGATCCAGGCTGCATATGTGACCTTCTTGTTGAAACCACATGTCAGCCTAGTTCAGCTCTTCCATTTTGGGTAAAAAAGTTTGTAATCATCGCACGGTAGCGCTCGCTATTCACCTTCGTCGTTTTTGAAAAAGTACGGTCCAATGATGCCACCGGCCCATAATTCACACCAAACAGTGCATTTTTCGGGATGCATTGACAGTTCTTGTAATGCTTCTGGCTGCTCTTCACATCAAATTTGGCTATTATGTTTGTTGACGTACCCATTGAGTCAAAAATTAACTTCGTCACTGAAGACAATTTTTCGATAGAAACACATATCTCACACAGTACGAATTTTGATAATTAAATTTAATGATTTGCAAGCGTTGTTCGTTTGTATGTAGTTTTATGGTTACATTATAAACCAAACTAAACATGTTCGACAGTAACATGTTACATGAAAACAGCCGGAAATGATCCGAAAATGACAGATCAAATTTAAAAAAAAAATTAAATTCAATTACAAATTCAATTACAAATTATATCTTAATACCCTAACCGAGCACTAGCAACAAAGGTTTTTGGCTCGTTGTAGCCAAAACAGACCAGGGCCTCAGGTGGGAATCGAACCCACGACCCCCGCACAGATAAGCTAGTACGCTACCAACTAGCCTACCGGGGCGCTCAACCGTTTTATCCAGTAAAAAAATTAAAAAAATAAATTAAAGTAAAAAAAATATATATTAAAATTCTAAAACAACCAACGCCTTCGTCAGGATTTGAACTCGGTTTGCCAGATATCAATAAATAATATATATAAATTTTCACCACTTATAGTACTTTTAGAAACAAAAATCATACATGATGATATGTTTTGGATTATTATAAACTACCCGAGTAAAAAAGCTTAAATATATGCATATGTGGCCTCATCTAATAATATATAATATACTTATCATATATATATACATATGTCAGTATGCATTACCATGTATAATTATGTATTACACTCAAAAAAATGAACTAGAATTTAGAAAAATTAACTTATTTAGAGGAAAAATTGAAATCAAAACGGCGCCAATAGACACTTTTTACCAATATATAATAAAATTTTCCTTGAAATTAAGAAACAAATAAATAAATAAAAAAATAAATAAATAAACAAATAAATAAATAAATAAATAAAATTGTTTAAGTATAATAGTTTTATTTGATCTAGTATAAATTAAAAACATCTTAAGTGTATACCTATTATATATTTATCCGGTGCAAGAATCATTCACACCTTAAAAATATTTAGTGCAGTGTAATGAAATCAATAAGTAAAAAGAAAAATAACTACAAATTGACAATTAATATATATCACAAATCATCACTGACCAGGGCAACAACATTTATCATACAAAATAACACTACCTACATACGAAACAAAACAGAAAAGTTTACCAAATTTGTCATAAATAAAACATCAACCCCCGAAACCAAATGTTTTGATTTTTTTTAAGTGTCCAAAATATATTATTGTATCTATATTTATTTAACAACCAAAAAAGTCATCTCAAAATTACAACCTTAATATCAGACATGAAAAAATAAGTCATAATTTTACACAATATAAAAAGCAAATAAGACAAATCTTTGTATTATACATCAATCTGAGTATCGGTCTTTATTTTTTATTTCGATTGTTAGTAAATTATAAATTGGTCACATTGTTTTGAAATAAGCTTAAATTGTTACAATGTAACATTTGTTAAATGCATTAAAAATGACAAAACATTTTAGTGGTAAATATGATTCTTGATCATAAACTTTTCATGAGTTTTTTCTTGAAAAGGAAATTTATAAAAGTACTTTTTTATGATCCACAAATTGACCAATTTAACTTTCTTATAACAATTTTTATTATAAGAGAACGTGGCATTCATCACGTTGTAACTTATTTAACAGTTTATATTTAATAGAGCCAAGCATTGTCATAAATATGAAAAAAAAAGAAAATTCATCAAAATTTTAATTGTAAATATACAATTTTATTTTTCTTTATCGTGACCATATTATTTACTATTAAAGTAGATACAATCGTGTTTACAGAAGATGTAAACATTTGTGGCAGATGTTGTAAAAAAGTAAGTATGTTTTAAGAGTATTACGTGGTAAATTTTTTATTTAGTATATGATAGAAATATTTTTGAAATACTTTCTTTAGGATGAGTAATACTACTTTCATAATGTGTGTCCCATATTTTGCAATCATTTCCTAAATTGCGACTAAGCTCTACTTTTTGAACATTTTTAGGAGGTCCATGTTAAATGCTTGATACTGCATTTTCACATACGTGTTTTAAGCGAAATTACATGTTTTGCTCAAAATAATTGTTTTGGTACATATTTTCCCATATATTTTTATGAGAGCAAAACATCTCAAGCAACGTGTTCAATTTCAAAACATATCGAAAATAGTCTGATCAACACTGACTTGTGTCTATGCAACTCTGTGTTATCCATTCATGGAGAATGATAAATTCGAAAAAAAATTACATTTGCATTTGACAAGTTCGAAAAATAAGAAAATTTAATAAATCGAACGAAAAAACTGACTACAAAAAGTTAAATTTTTTTATTTTATTTGTAATATGAAACGTCAAATTAATTTTAAAAATTCGAACACTCAAAACAGATTTTTGCTAGTGGACAGTTTGAAATGTTTTCCTCAAAACATGTTAAGGGTTTTCACTGTTGGAAGTATACATATATTTACAACCCTTGTATATTTGCAACGATTTTATACTACAAAGCGTGAATTAATGAATCAGCTGATTTTTGATTTGTTTTTCGTCAATTTGAAAACTTAAAATATCAAAAAGATTTTGAAGTTAACAAAAACGCCTATAATTACGGAAAAATATAAAATTATAATTTTTTTGGAGCAAAATGCAGTTTACCAAATAGAATTTGCAGAGACTCTGGGTTTAAAGATACGGTATTACTTGTAATAATAAAAACCAATAGCTGCTAAATTTCACTATCTGTCCATTTTTTATTAATTATTTTTTCACGCTTTTGTTTTAAGTTGGGTTTTTCATTATTTTGATCCATTATTCAACTTTATTTTAATAGTGACCACCCTTCACCATGGTTGGGAAAAAACTGAACTTTATATATGGACATATATGAAATGGACAGATTTATATACGGACGCCTTTAAGAGGAAATTAACCATTTAGTTTGGAGATAAAACTTGGACTCGGGAAGATTTATGGTTCCAGAAAATAGGCATTTTAAAAAAATTTATGTTTTGGGCATAAATTTTTTGTATCTGAACCGATATTTCCGAGTTTTTCAGCAAATATGTTATACTAAAGATTTTCGATCTTTTGCTATATAAGACGTATCCATAGGTCATAATACAGCTCTAGAATAGTGTTTGTTGTTTGTGTATAAAAGGTGAAGAGGTGAAAGAAAAGAATTTCAACAAATCGTTGAAAGAAATCACTAGAACTGCATGTGTTTTATTTCTACAAAATAGTTTGATTTAGCTGGCAAATTTGCATTTGGGATTTTATTTCGCTTTTTTATTAGAAATATTTGTAATTTCTTTAGCTTAATTTTAAAAATTTGAAGGAAAATAGTTTATTTTTTTTTATAAATTATTATAAGTTATGACCTAAAATAGTTGCACTCAAAGGTAAATTATGTATAAAATTTTCTTAATATGTGAGAAATAAAATGGTTTAAAAATCTTTTTATAAATTCTTTTAAATCGGAGCAAAAAATAGAAATAAAACTGTTTGTATTTTGTTTGTATCAGAGGGTTTTTATACAAATTTTGATGTTTTTAGCCTATTTATGGATTATTTAATTATTAATATAAAATTTTATTTAAATTAATTATTAAATGTAAAAAAAAAACAAAAAATAAACAAAAAAAAATCTTAACGAACCCGCGACCCTTCCACCTGTGGTGAAAGGTATAAAAACGTTTGTATTTTGTTTGTATCAGAGGGTTTTTATAAAAATGTTGATGTTTTTAGCCTATTTATGGATTATTTAATTATTAATATAAAATTTTATATAAATTAATTATTAAATGTTAAAAAAAACCAAAAATAAGCAAAAAAAAAGTCTTAAGAAAATAATAAAAAAAAATGTACAAAAAAAAAGTGAATTGACCTGACCGAGATTTGAACCTCGAACCCCGCGGCCTTAGAGAAAAAAAAAGTATTTGTGACACAGCGTCTAGACAACTGAGCTATTGAAGCTCACACAAAATCATCGTCAATAGAGGTACATATATAAAAGTCTTCGTTCATTAGAGATTTGTTTAGTTTTTATTTAAATGACAAATCTTTATATGTGTGTTGTTTGTGTATAAAAGGTGGAGATGAAAGAAAAGAATTTTAATTATTAATATAAAATTTTATATAAATTAATAATTAAATGTTAAAAAAAAACAAAAATAAGCAAAAAAAAAAGTCTTAAGAAAATAATAAAAAAAATGTACAAAAAAAAAGGGAATTGACCTGACCGAGATTTGAACCTCGAACTCCGCGGCCTTAGAGAAAAAAAAAGTATTTGTGACACAGCGTGTAGACAACTGAGCTATTGAAGCTCACACAAAATCATTGTCAATAGAGGTACATATATAAAAGTCTTCGTTCATTAGAGATTTGTTTAATTTTTATTTAAATGACAAATCTTTATATGTGTGTTGTTTGTGTATAAAAGGTGGAGATGAAAGAAAAAAATTTTAATTATTAATATAAAATTTTATATAAATTAATTATTAAATGTTAAAAAAAAACAAAAATGAGCAAAAAAAAAAGTCTTAAGAAAATAATAAAAAAAAATGTACAAAAAAAAAGTAAATTGACCTGACCGAGATTTGAACCTCGAACTCCGCGGCCTTAGAGAAAAAAAAAGTATTTGTGACACAGCGTCTAGACAACTGAGCTATTGAAGCTCACACAAAATCATCGTCAATAGAGGTACATATATAAAAGTCTTCGTTAATTAGAGATTTGTTTGGTTTTTATTTAAATGACAAATCTTTGTATGTGTGTTGTTTGTGTATAAAAGGTAGAGATGAAAGAAAAGAATTTTAACACATGGATGTGTTGTTATGCTCAAAATTCTACATACATATTAAACAAAGGGATTTTACTGGAAAAATTAGAGGTAGTCCTGGTTTTTTGCTAATATCTCAGCCATTTATTAACCGATCTGTCTGATTTTTAATAGCAAACAGAAATGGATCACATGTAACAGAAATAAAAAAGAATCAAGTCCTCATCATGTCTGGGTTCTTCGGAAAACCCATTTCAACACACAGACGGACAGACGGACAGACGGACATCGTTAAATCAACTTCGCTCTTCATAAGGACCCAGAATATATATACTTTATAGGGTCTAAGATCAATATTGTAGAAATTACAAACGGAATGACAAACTTATATATACCCTTCCAACTATGGTGAAGGGTATAAAAATAAAAAAAATCAAACAATAATTTTGGTGGCTAAACGATTAGCTGTTTTAAGAGCTAACTATATTATACTTTCGCTAGCTTAAGCAAATGTGCGAATACATGTAATCAAATGTGTTTGACTATATTCTATTTAAAGAAAAACTGTTTGTGAAAAATAAACAAATTGCAATGTACGCGGAAAATATTTTTATAGAAAATTTAATTGAAAATGTTAAAAAACAAACGTGCATGCATAATAAAAGGGGTGGGTTTTGTATTTGTTTTTCGATTGAGATGCAAGCACTGGTGCATTTTTTAGTACTTTTATACCCTTCACCACAGGTGGAAGGGTATATATAAGTTTGTCATTCCGTTTGAAATTTCTACAATATTGATCTTAGACCCTATAAAGTATATATATTCTGGGTCCTTATGAAGAGCGAAGTTGATTTAACGATGTCCGTCTGTCCGTCTGTGTGTTGAAATGGGTTTTCCGAAGAACCCAGACATTATGAGAACTTGATTGTTTTTTATTTCTGTTACATGTGATCTATTTCTGTTTGCTATTAAAAATCAGACAGATCGGTTAATAAATGGCTGAGATATTAGCAAAAAACCAGGACTACCTCTAATTTTTCCAGTAAAATCCCTTTGTTTAATATGTATGTAGAATTTTGCGCATAACAACACATCCATGTGTTAAAATTCTTTTCTTTCATCTCCACCTTTTATACACAAACAACACACATATAAAGATTTGTCATTTAAATAAAAACTAAACAAATCTCTAATGAACGAAGACTTTTATATATGTACCTCTATTGACGATGATTTTGTGTGAGCTTCAATAGCTCAGTTGTCTAGACGCTGTGTCACAAATACTTTTTTTTTCTCTAAGGCCGCGGGGTTCGAGGTTCAAATCTCGGTCAGGTCAATTCACTTTTTTTTTGTACATTTTTTTTTATTATTTTCTTAAGACTTTTTTTTGCTTATTTTTGGTTTTTATTAACATTTAATAATTAATTTATATAAAATTTTATATTAATAATTAAATAATCCATAAATAGGCTAAAAACATCAACATTTTTATAAAAACCCTCTGATACAAACAAAATACAAACGTTTTTATACCTTTCACCACAGGTGGAAGGGTCGCGGGTTCGTTAAGATTTTTTTTTGTTTATTTTTTGATTTTTTTTACATTTAATAATTAATTTAAATAAAATTTTATATTAATAATTAAATAATCCATAAATAGGCTAAAAACATCAAAATTTGTATAAAAACCCTCTGATACAAACAAAATACAAACAGTTTTATTTCTATTTTTTGCTCCGATTTAAAAGAATTTATAAAAAGAGTTTTAAACCATTTTATTTCTCACATATTAAGAAAATTTTATACATAATTTTTGTTTGAGTGCAACTATTTTATGTCATAACTTATAATAATTTATAAAAAAAAATTGTAAACTATTTTCCTTAAAATTTTTAAAATTAAGCTAAAGAAATTACAAATATTTCTAATAAAAAAGCGAAATAAAACCCCTAATGCAAATTTGCCAGCTAAATCAAACTATTTTGTAGAAATAAAACACATGCAGTTGTAGTGATTTCTTTTAACGATTTGTTGAAATTCTTTTCTTTCACCTCTTCACTTTTATACACAAACAACAAACACTATTCTAGAGCCTATGGATACGTCTTATATAGCAAAAGATCGAAAATCTTTAGTATAACATATTTGCTGAAAAACTCGGAAATATCGGTTAAGATACAAAAAAGTTATGCCCAAAACATAAATTTTTTTAAAATACCTATTTTCTGGAACCATAAATCTTCCCGAGTCCAAGTTTTATCACCAAACTAAATGGTTAATTTCCTCTTAAAGGCGTCCGTATATAAATCTGTCCATTTCATATATGTCCATATATAAACTTCAGTTTTTTCCCAACCATGGTGAAGGGTATATAAGATTCGGCATAGCCGAATTTAGCCGCTCTTACTTGTTTATTTATGCTTTCATTTTTTTCTTTAAATTATTTAAAATTAATATAGATTTACTTGTTAATTGTAAAATATTTATAGCTAGTACACATTAAATAATATTTTTTATAAAAGATACGTATATTTTAGAAATATAAGAAGAAAACAGTTTTTCAAAAGTACAAATGTTTGCAACTAAGTGTTTAGTCTTGTAAATGTACAGCATGCATTTCTATACCTTTTGGTCTTGTATTTTAACCACAGCCTAGTAAATTTTAGTTTTATACATTTTATTGTTGTGGTGTAGTAAATCGTAGTACTTTACTATATCTACAACCTCTACCAGGTCTACAAGGTTAGTTTACTACTAAGAGTTAAAACCCATGTTATTTTGGTCATAATGAAAACATGGTATAAAACATTTAAAATATGTTGAAGTGATTATAGTTAGACTTCAGTCGTACGTGAACGAAGTAGTTCAATTGAACTACTGACTCAATTATTTACTTCAAAACGATCTTTACCCCATAACCACTGAAAAGTTAAAAATTCCACCAGTGCTTTAAATGTTGCTTTATTTTAAGTGTTTTTTACAGTCCAAAACCAAGTTCATACAAATAAAAATAAAATAAAATCTGAATTTCTTCCATGGATTTGGAGCTAAACGCTGTCGCTACATTGCTTTTTTTTCTTATTTCAGAAAGATTCTACAAATTTCTACTCTTCTAGATAAAACAAGTAAAAAAGAGCTAAATTCGGCTGTGCCGAATCTTTGAATACCCTCCACCAATATCCTAAAAAGATGTTCTCTTCTGTTTTTGATACAAGTAATATAAAAAACTTTTGAAGTAATATTATCTAGGTGAAAAAATTTGTTGAGCTGAAAAACTTTTTTAGATGAGAAAAGAACTTTTTTGAAAAAAAAAAAAAATTTAGAGGAAAAAAAATTTTTGAGGTGAAAAAATTTTAATGTTGTGAAAAAAAATTTTAGTGGTGAAAATATGTTTGAGGTGAATACAAAATATTTACTGCTAAGTGACAGGTGAAAAAAATATGAGAAAATATGTTATGTACCAGTCGCTACTATCAAATTGTACTAAATTTGTATGGGCAACTTAGAACCACCTTTACACTTTCACTAGTTTTTAAACCATGGACTGCACAAAAAAAACATTTTAAAGCATAGTTTTATTTATTTATTTAAACCGAGCCCAATGTGTAACATTGATTAAAAAAAAATACAACTCAAAACATACTACTTACTTAAGTTTTTGTCAAATACTCAATTTTGTTCCGGCTAATGGGGACTAGCTCTGCAGCTGAATATGCCTAATGGAGAGAAGGTACTTTCTGATGCGCCACGCATTGATAAATAGTTGCAACGAATATTCTTTCTTTAAAAAATTGAAGTGTGTTTGTCTAATGAAGAGAATATAGCAAAGAAATTAATTTGTTAAAGAAAGAACATGAGTTGTAACTATTTGTCAATAGATGGCCCATCAGAAGGTGCATATTTTGATGCAGAGCTAGTCGCCATTACAATATGCAGTAGAGTATTATTGATTTTCTATTTTCTTCGTAACATAAATGAATATTTGCCAAAAACTATGAAAAATATATGTTTTATGTACATATAATACCTTAATTTTTTAAATCATTATTCATTTAGATGTTTAAGAGCACAATATTGCACTTTATTCATGTGTATTTTTTTATAAAAGAAAACATTAACATAAATATACATTTGCCAATCCCTCAACTCTCAAAAATACAAATGGAACAAAAAAACTACTATTTTATTACGTCAAACATTTGAAAATTTGACTTTAAAATTATGCAATAAGTCCACCAGTAACATCTTAATGCATTAGAATTTGACGTTTGTAGTTAATTTAATATTTTTGGTAAATAAATTAATTGAAAGCTTAATCCAAGGCTATATCGCCATGGGGTGCCACCAATTCAAAAGTAGCGGCACTAAAGCAATTATACATTTTGCTCTTTTTTTATATATCAATTTCTTTGGACCTAGCCATGGGGCAGGGTATTGTTTTAGTTAATTCAGCGATACCTATTCAAAAGTAGCGGCACTAAAGCAATTATGTATTTTGCTCTTTCTTTAGATATAAATGTCTTTGGTTACAAAAACAAAAAATACATTTTATGGAATGAAACGAAAAACCAACAAAGCTTAACAGAAAAGCCCAATCTGGTTTACTATATCTCCTATAGTAGCCAAATAATTGGAGATATTTTAAATGGAAAATCCTAAGAAAATGCATCGGGAAAAATTATGAAAATTTCATAAAACAATTTTTAAATAGTTACGTCTATGAAAATGCCGATGCTCTACCCTTCTGTAGGTACGCCATGTCGTTGCAAGCCAGATTTGTTGAGAAACTTGAGCTACACGATAATTTGCTTGTCAGCCAAATATACGAAAACGAGAAAAACACCATCAATGGACGTATTAACGACAATCCAGCTCCTCTGGACCATACCTAATTCTATATGAGCCCAGCCTCCAGCAATCATAGGGGCTGAATATGATATACGTATATACTAAATTTTGGATTAACTGTTATATGAATATGTTTTGTCAATTTATGTAACAGAACTTTTGTTATTTAGTTTTAGTAATGTTATTTGTTTAGTTTAAGTAATGTTATTTACAGAGGTCTGCTCTGTTAGCGACTTTAACAATGTTGCTTTTTACGTTTACTTAGTTATTACAGTAACACATATATAGCTCTAAGAATGTTATTATTCTCATAGTATGAAAGACAATAAATGTAGTCGAACAAGAAAAAGACTTAATAACATTTTTATTTACTTAACAGAAAATTAAAATAGATACAGAAAAATTGTACAAATTTGTATGGAAAATTTAGAGGTAGCTTCACATTTTCACTCATAACTTTTGAACCGCTAAACCGATTTCGCTCATTTTAAGTACCAAACTGTTCGGGAGGATGTTCAATAACCTGGGTAAAAATTGGCACCCCCGCTTGCGTCTTCGCGTCGTGATCGCCATTTTAACAGACAGACAGACGGACAGACAGACGGACATCGCTAAATCGACTTAAAATTGCATAAGGATCACGAATATATATACTTTATGGGGTCTAAAACCTACTTTTCGACATATTACAAACGGAATGATTAACTGATATATACCCTCACCATATATGCTGGAGGGTATAATAATGTTTTTTTTTTTTGAAACGTTGATTGTTACATATAATTTGTATGTTATATGGGATTAAATTCCAAAGACGGATTGCATTTATAAAGAACTGCCAGGTGAAAATCAAATATCGACGTTCTAGTGGAATAATTAATTCTTCTACCTCTTATCGGATTAGAAAAAGTTAAACGTTCATGTTTAGGCTCCTAGGAGCAAAACACCGTGTGTAAGTATGTTAAGATGCTAACAAAAAATTCACACCCATACAGTAGAGTTGACATTAAATAAATTTTTGCAATAAATAATCTTATTTTGACAGGTGTGTAGTGTTGCGTTGACCATAGTGGTCTGATCATCGAAAAAGTTCGACCACTTGCATAGTTAATATGGTCAGAACATATTAAAAAAATTGCAAGATTTTTTGCTGACTTTAAAATTTCTACGCGTTCCTTATTCAAATTTACGGTTACAGTTTTATTCAGTCGTGCTTCAATAACAAGGCCTTTAGATTTCTTAGGATTAATGCAAAGACCATTTGCCTTGGCCCAAATATTAACCCGCTGTAGTTCTTCATTCAAAGTTGTGATACATATATCAGCAGTTATGGCGATTTTCGCTTTCAAAAATTGCAAAATTTTTTGAAATTAAAACTGAACATTAGAACATTTTAACGAAGTTAATGTTGGCAACTACTTATCTCAGAGTATATCATTAAGATTAAATCTAATTAGACCATTTCGTGTAGAAAGTTTAAACATATTATTGCAATACATAATTGCTTTATACCAGCGTCATCTAGTGTAAAATAGATTATACATAATTGTAGTTGGACTTAAGTCGATAATAGAGTTTTTGAAAAGCGGATAAAAAAAGGGGACTGTTTACAATATTTAAGAGTATTAATATGAAATACTCTTAAATTCGGCAGAAATTTAAAACCGGTTTCCTTCAAATATTAATAGGAATAGAATCAAGGGTTGATACAAAAATTCAACCACCAACATCTAAACAATAGATTATTAAATAATAGGGTTGCCAACTACTCTTAGGTAGTGTGGTAGCATGCGAACCATTATTGCAATACGTCTAAACAGTATGGTATCCACCAGCAAAATGGTAGTACAAAGTGATTGTTTCAAGTCATAAACACCTACTACTTCTGCTTACTAAATACATACACATACTGTTCCTGCTATTGCTGGCATAAAAATTATACAAACTAAAATACAATATGGGTTTGTGGTAAGGGATCTTCAACAACTACATATATGTATGCGCATGTCAATATTATTCTTTTTTTTTTTCTATAAATTATAATCCTAGATAAAAGAATGCAATGCACTATGCAATTTTTTTCCCAACGTGGCTTTGGAGGCACATATAGTATATATTAGATGCATACAAAAATGCAACTATATACATATTTTATGCATATAATACAATATGAATGCATATATGTATTCATGTTGGTTTACAAATGCTTGGGGTTTATATAGAGGGTCTCTAGCCTAATCTTTAGGATCCTAATTTGAATTTTTATTTTCTCTGATTTGTAGTTTTTCCCCCAATATGGATTTTTATTTATTAGAAATTATGCATTTGTATATACAGATTTTATACTGGATTTGATAGACTTTATTGAATAGAGAATGTCATATGAATCATTAATCATATTTATAAAAGATTATTAATGGTTTTTAGTGGTGGCTCATTGTATGAACACAACCGAACTGATGATAGTAAAATATATTTTTTGATGAAAACCCAAAGCAAATTTGTTTTATTTTTTTTTTTAACTTAAAATCACTATACATTTATTTTAAATTAAAATTTTATCATTAAAATTGATTTTATAATTGTTGGAGTGATATTTCCGGCGGAAATAATAAATAAATATTAATTGTTTAAAAAAAATTATTAAATTGTAAAGCGAAAGTTTTAGTAAGGAAGTAAATAAAATGATAAATAATTTGAATTTTAAAATGATAAAGAAGATTATTCCCCCGAAAAAGTTATGGCTGTTAAAAATTTAAATTTTATAAAACTGTTAAATTACATAAATTGTATATAATTTTGCGATTTTCTAACGGTTTTTCAAATTCAAATTATATTAAAAAAACCGGCTTTTTCAAATAACCGGTTTTCGGTTTAATCGATAAATCGATTTAAAGGATAACCGGTTAGCTGGGTTTTTAATTTTAAGTTAAAAAGGTAAAGAAAAAATTTTTGAACGATATTTAAAAATAAATCTTTAAAGATTTATAATAATTTTAAGAAATACTTACTTTTTAAGAAATACTTACCAGTTTAGGAACTCTACACCCCGTTTTAGTATATTTTCGCGTCGAAACAGTTTTCGCGATTTTCTCATCAGTTCTAGCTGTTTTAATTCGCCTCTAGCAGGAAAAATTGTTGGTGATTTTTTATCAAACGTAATTTTATATAGATGTCAGTTGTTTTTCAAGAATGTTATACAATTTTCTAATTTATATTATTTTTTATAAAGAATGAACTCTTAAATGATATTTTTTCATCATAGGACTCCTTCTGTTAACTACGATGGTACATTTTGAATTTTTGAATAGTAAATTTTGTCAAATTACGCAAAAAATTTTCAATAACATAATTAACTAACAATTATTTATTAAGTAATAACTATTACTACTGACTGCAATGTCAATATTTTTAATTTAACTTAGCAAATATATTGTCTCGTTTAGTAAAGATAAAATATGTGCGAAAATTAGAAAAATATTTATTTAAATAAAAACCAATTAACCGACACCAACAAATCGGTTACAGGTTTATTTTAATTTAAGAAAAAACCGGTTAACCGCTTTTCGGTTTTGAATACTCTAATCCAAATATTAAAATTATTAGATGAACTCATATTGCTTAACTCTTTCCGGGCCGGTGGTATAACAATCATACCACTATTCTAAATATTTTTTTATAAATTCTGTGCGCATTGGTATGGTACAAATACCATTTTAACATGTAATTTAAAGCTTTTATTTTATAAAAAAAATATTTCAAGTGCAAAAAAAATATATATGGGATTTATTTAAGTACAAAGACGAACGTCGGGAAGTGCCAAAAGTAAGAAAAATTCTATAGGTCAGATAACATCATTTTCTGAGTTGAAACAGGGACCAACTTTTTAATTTTATGCGCAGTGGTATATATGTAATACTATGGCCTTGCTCAGAATCCTACAAGAATACAAATTTGTTTAATACATATTTTTTAATAAAACTCGATAATAAGTGAATGAAAATTAAAATTTTGTTTAATTTTCACTGATGTCTTATAGTGCCCCGGAAAGAGTTAAAAGTGTTTTTCAATTGAGAAATTTTTAGAGTTTTTTCATATATTTTTTTGTACAAAATTTCTAATAACTTATTAATATTTTTAATATATTTTGTAAATTAATTTGCAATAAATAAATTATAATAATAATTTTTGACCGGTTGGCCTGCTTTTCACCCAATTTCTTTAAAGTTTTGGGGTGTCCGTAAACTGGATAAATCTGTGGTATTTTTTCTATTTTGCTGCTTTTTTCAACACCTCGACAAGAATGTGGAAAAGCATTGGCAATGTGGATATCATACTTTATCTTGTGCCGAATACATAATTTCTATGTTAGTTGTTTCTGCCTATTTTCGAAAATTTTCTCCCAAAAACTTCCTTTTTTTCTACCCTCTAATTATCGGAGATGGAGCTCAAAAGTTTGAGATTAACATTTGATTTAGATCCTTTATTACATATACGAGTTTCTACTAAATCGTAAAATGGGAAAAGGGTTCTAACCAGTGTTGTCACATATTGTTTTACAAAAATTTCAAAAAATGTTTTATTTTTTAATAGAAAAACCTGTTTAAAAAAAAAAAAAAAAAAAACCGAAACTGAACTGAACTTAACTAAACTTAAGAAATATAGAAATATGGGCATATTTTGGGATCTGAAAATCATATAAAATTTGTCCAAGAGCATAGTGCTTAGTTTAAAAAATTTGTTTAGCAAAATTTAAAAGTGACTTTGATGTCTTTTGAATAAAAAGAGAAGCAAAACTCAGGAAATTCCTCTTACTAATTAATGCATTGCTTTCTTCGGAAAGGAGATTGATGAGAGTTGAAAGGTGATGAAAAATAAAGGGGTTTAGTTACTAGCCCTGTTATGTATTGGGGTTAAGTGCTAGGGGAACACCGAAGGAGGACGTTGCGACATGTATGAGGGATAAAAAATGCATACATATTATATTTCTCAATTGATGTGGTCCTAGCCGGGGATCGAACCCAAAACGTTCTGTGTAACATTTCAACGCACTTATCATTACACCAAAATGCCCTTTGTTTATGCTCGTTTACATTTAAAATTATTTTTGCAGCATGGTAATCTCCTACATATTTCGACACAAGAATTTTGATTTTTTTGCGGTCGTGTTTATTAGTACTCATTGAACACCAAATCCATTGGTTATTTTCGTAGATAGTTGTAAAGGGTTTTGTTAGATTGTGTTTTATATAAAGAACCTTTACATTGGCGAACCTTTAACTAGTCTGGACGAATTTTGATCATGTACAATACTTTACTGCCTAAAATAATTAACCCATTAATGCCCACTGTTACGTATGCGTAACGGTATCCTGTCCTAAGTTTAAACTCGATTTTAAAATACTAGGAACATGCTAGATTATTTTGCTTTACATAATACATATTGTCAATTGATGTCTATTTCACGCCCACCAATAGTAATTTAATCAGTTTCTCTTTAATTGTGGATGCGACAGGTTGTTTTGTGAATTGATAATTTTTAAAATTTGTAAAAACTCGGAAATGACGGCTCGCAAAAGGTATAAATGTTTATTATTTTAGTTTTAAATTTTTAAAACAAAATGTATAGTGCAAAGTGATTAAAATTAAAAACAAATCAGTGTTTAATTAAAAATTGTGAAAAAAAATATTTGCATTCGTTCAATTATGATTTAGAGAGTGCTCAATAAAGGTGTTACGTATATGTAACACTGGTCTATTCTCAATACATTTTGTCCCACTTTACTTGTATTTAAAATAAGAAGCAGTGAGCAATCTTTTTAGTTATTTACATCAAATTATTACAGATATGGGTACTTATCATTGGAGGAAGCTACTTACTTTCTTGAAGAACTGATATCCGATGAAAGTGAAGATGATTGTATTGAACATGTGGTTATTGAACCGCCCAGTGGTCAAAACTGTCAGGCTGATGAATATTCTGGAGAAGAAGATGGTAGCGGACTTCCACAAAATTTACCAAAGTCACTACTAGCACAAAATTGTGAAATTTCGTTTCGTAAATCTAACCTCAGTAACGATTGTGATGAAGAAGACAATATATTAGAGCAAGCATTGGAAGATGTTATAAAAAATTCTTTTCGAAATTTAGATATTGATCACATTAGATCATCAGCTCCAACACCAGCAGAATCATCATTTAACTTCGGGGAGCAGGAACTTTTAGAATCTCCCGATAGGTCTCCAAAACGGAAGATTGTGGCAAATGTAACTGATGGAAAGTCAATTGAGAAAACCCCATCTAAGGTTTCTCGTGCTAAGTCATCAAATTCGACATCAATTCCAGCAAAACGAGTGAGATGTAGAAATAAAAGAATTACGAAGTCTGACCAAATTGTCGAATGGGTGGAAGATGAAGATGAAGGTTGTCAGATGATGTTCCCTGAGCCCGATTATTCTGATTGCAAAGAATTGCCCCCTCATCAGAAGTTTGAAATCTTTGATGATGAATTATTACAAATGATATGCGACGAAAGCAACAATTACATATGCAGTATATTGTGGACAAGTGAACCCAAATATAACAATACAGGAATGCGTGTTTTTATTGGTATCCTCTTAGAAACAGGTTACTTTTTTGTTCCATCAAAAAGAGGTTATTGGTCAAATGAACTTGACCTGCAGAATGTAATGCTTTGCGATGCTATGCGGCGAAATCGTTTTGATACAATGTTTCGCAGCATACATTTTATAGATAATGCAAAACAACAGGCAGATGACAAAATGTGGAAGTTACGGCCATATACGGATGCGCTCAAAAAACGTTTTTTAAAACATTTCCATCCGGAAGGATGTTTGTCATATGATGAATCGATGGTTGAATATTATGGCGACATGGCTGCAAACAGTTCATAAAAGGCAAACCACTTCGCTTTGGATATAAAATGTGGAGCCTGAATACTGCCTTGGGATACCGTCGATATCGTCTATTAGCTTCACATGAACCTGAATACTAAAGCCAATATAATGGACTAAACCACTTTGTGGGCGAAACAAAAGACAAGAAAAGACGTCGACTTAACTGTCAGGCCCATCCAATATCTAAATGTAAAAATATAACGTTGGGTTGTGCATTAAATGTTTTGAAAAATATCGCTATTTTGTCAATAATTAGTAAATTTTATATATTTTGTGATATATTTATGTAAATATGTATGAATTTATAAATGTTTGTTATTATTATAAATAATTTAGGTTTTTTTTTGATTAATAAATGAATTGTTTTCTTATGTTTTTGTTTACATTACATAATAGTTTTTTTTAAAAAATAAGGGACAAAAGGTACTGGGGTAAGCCCACTGTTACGTATATGTAACGGCCTCCAAAAACCAAACTAGGTAAGTAAAATTTTTTTTTTTAATTTTTTTGTTAATATTCATCATAGGACCTTCGGCACAAAATTTCTGACTTCTATATCTCCTATTTCGCCGTGGGCATTAATGGGTTAAAATAATATTTCTTGGATCTGCGCTTGATGGTCACCATTAAAGTAGTTTGAGAAAGTTTTTCGGTCATAATCACAACATTTTAAATGTTGGTCCGACGGCCAAATCCGTTCACCTATAAATAACTTTTTTGCCAGTGACCCTTATTCTGGGCTTTATGTTCGTTTTCTTCTGTGGATTAAAAGCGGAACTGTGATTATGCGAAAACTTTTTGGACATATTCCCAAAACCGAAAATTGGAATAATGTCCATTGGAGTTATATGATATTACCATTTCGCACTATACTTTTAATTGAGTTTAATTATATAGTCTGTCAGATACAATGAGTCCAAGTTTTTACCCGGAGATTTGGAATGCAACTTCATTACAGTATCCGCATTTATAATAAAGGTCACAGGTGTTTTTAACTCAGTTATATCTGTGAATTAAAATGCCACATTCCTTTAGTTTTCCAATGATGTTTTGTCATGCCCCCCAAATTGGATTTTAACATGTTTATTTTTATATTATATCATAAAATCGTTTATTCAAATGATATAACCCAACCATAAGGAAAACAATATACAGAAAACCTACTAACTATCTGACTTCAGAACAGACACATTCAAAAGTTTATCTAGAGAAAAAAGTCATTTGATTCTTACACACAGTTTGGTTTAATAGCAACAAAAGCTCATCACAATGACAAAACATACAGCATCAACCACATAACCCCCAAGTAAATGTTATAGACATTAATAGAGAACTAAAAAAGAAAATCATAAACGGATACAAGGGCTCTTAGGGCTAAGGAAAGCCAAAGACAAAAAACAGAAACTAACAACAAATAAAACTGCATTAAATTAACAAAAGAAAATACAAAAACTTGTGAAAAGATTATAGTATAATTTGAGTCAAATTTCGGAAGCATTCCAAATTTCGGGATCCTTTTTTGAAAATAGGGTGGAATATATAGAAATAAATCTGAACGAAATAGCTAAAAAAAAATTCATTAAGCAAATACCAAGAAGGTGATTTATATGGGACCAAATATGGTCTGATTGTCCTTAAATTTGGAGACATGACTTATGGTGTCATATAATATTTACAACCACAATTTACCAATTTTCTACGGTTTGTGTGTGTCCAAATACCATTTAAGCTCCATAGAAAGGGAAGTTAAATATGTGTATAGAACGATTTTAACCAACTTTAATAGAATTTGTCCTTGTACCGCTTATTTATGTACAAAACTTCATTAATCAAATTATCCAGTTTTGTCCTTAGACTAATAGAAACTTATGTATCAAATTTCATTAAAGTTCATTCAAGCAACTGGCGGAACGTTTGATTTATATGAGAACTACGTCCAAGTATGGTCCGTTTTTCTTCAAATCAGGGGGCAAGATTTTTTATCCCATATAACATTCGTAACCTCATCCATTCGAGCAGATATCTATGGTTTTTATGTCAAAATACCATCTAAACCTAATTTAGAAAGGACATTTCTATGGCATATAGGCGTGTATATAGAACAGTGCTGTTCAAAAATAAAAATGTAGTTGTGTTTGTGAGAAAATGAGAATTGCACTGTAAGAAATGTTCAATGGGTTAATAGCAGTGCTAGTATCTGAATGAATTTATTTTTTTTATTGAAAATATGAAATATTTTGTGTAAATCTGTTTTAAAGAAATAAAAATTAAACAAAAATAAAATTTTTGAAAGGAAAAAAAAAACTTATATACGTTAAGGGGGTCTTTTTTTATTGTATAAATACAAAAAGTTGAAGATTTTTTTAATCGATATTAAAGATTTCATTATATTTACATATTAATAAAAAATCTTTAATATGTTGGGTTTCTTATGTTATTCTGTTAAAAAATACAATTTTCGGAAGGAAAACAAATACATTTGATCGGAATAAATGAATGAATGATCGGACTCGATTTTTTCAAAAGATTTCAACTTTTATTTAAAAAAAATGGGTTTTTTTTATTAAGTCTATTAAAGATTTTTATAGATCTTGTATATTTTTCGTGCATTGCTATTAATTTTTTTCACTGCATTGAAAAAAAATCAGCATACATCCGCCACACATGTTCACTCGTCACTCAAAAAGTATATAATTTTCTATAGAGTATGTTTCTCTCTCACGAACTTTTTAGTACTCTCTTAGAACACGAACATAGTTTGGCGGCACAAAGGTACTCAAATTTTAGTAGTGTTTTGCGGTGCTGCCATATAACCAATTTTAAATATTTTTTTTGCCGTTTTTTGGGATGCTAGAGATTTTTAAGATTATTTCATAAAAAATTGTTTTTTTATTTTATTCATGTATTTTTTCAGATTTTTCATATAGAAATATAATATTTGTTCAATATACTATTTATTTTTAATAAAATTAGACATGTCTAATAAAGTAAAAAAATACAACAAAAATTTGCAATTGTGTTAAAAAATAGTTACGAATTCAAACATAACATTGTGACATGAAATGTATTAAAGTGTGTACACACACATTGACCAACTATGTCTATTCGTATCCATTATTTTCCATTTCTATGGTAAAAATATATAATAAAGAGAATAAATATGCTATTAATTGTTGCAACATATAACTAAAAACCTATAAAAAATGCAATAATTTGAAAAAAAATTGTTTTCATGAAAAAACTGGTAAACAGTTAAGAATCCCAAAAACTGGGATAAAAAATTACACTGTTTATGTGGCAGCACTACATACACCAAATTTAATGTTTTTCAACACTTTAGGAACTTTGAAAATGTTGCCCTCTCATTTAAAAATGTTGCCGCTGAACTCTGTACCATGTTGAATTTCTGGTAGAGCGGGAAAAATACTCTATAGAAAATTATATACTTTTTGCGTCGCTGTTTCAGTGACGACTAAAGCTGAAAGTCCATACCACGCATACTGCGCTTCATACGCGGTTGTCAAAAAAGTAGAATCAGTGTAATTGTATGCTGCAAGTTACATAGTAGCAAAGCGAAGAATGTTTTGACGCGTATGACGCGTAAAGTAGGTCTACTTTCTACTTTTGTAAGCGTCATAACGCGTGGCACAGGGTATACCAGTGATGTCAGAAGTGACAGCTGTCAAACGAGTGATCCAAAACCGTATGGTGAGGGTTGTTGTTGTATTTCATGTCCTAGGCGAGAAAGAGATTTAAAAACAATGTATACAAAAAAATAATGTGTAAAAGTGAACAACTACACAGCATGTTTTAAAACATATGATCGCCAAAAATATCAAAGAGATACCATAGAAGTGCAACATGACTGTATTTACTAAAATTGTTGTTTTATAAACTTAGTACAAACTCACAACAAATTTTATACTTGGGTTACATATTGTAATAACAAAAACTGTTTTATGTTTTTATAGCATTTTTGCACATAATTAATGTATTTTTTTATTTTATCTCAGTATTCAAAAGAACAAAACATACAACAAAGTTTCACATTTATATGATCTGTGAAATGTATAAGCAAATAAACACACTCACAAAACACATTTAATTAATCGTCAGCTTATTATTAGTTTGCCCAAAGATTTAAAAGAAAAACAATGAAAATGGTTTTCATTCTTAATTTTATATCAAAGTTGATATTAGTTATCTCAGTTATGATGCCAGATATCGAAAAACGGGTTTCAGAATTAGAAAGAGGATATTGATATTATATATAATCCAATCGCCTCTATTATTACAAAAATGGTGACTGGGCCAAACCAATAATAAGCTGACGAATTGGAAAATCAGACGCAAGGAAGAGAGACAGAATAATTGTCATACAGTTGTTTCACCTACAGTTTTTCATAGCGCAGTTGCTTTTATAGTGTATTAAAATAGTAGTTTTCACGTAGTTTTCTAAAAGGCCGTAAGGGAAAAAAAGGCGCTCTAATCACCGTGTCTTCACTGTGTACGCTGTGACGCGTGGTATGGCCTTTCAGCTTAAAAGCAAGAGCGTAAAGCTGAAAGTCCATACCACGCGTTATCGCGCAAACGCTTTGTACGCGTCAACGCTTTAAACGCTTTACTGAAATTAAAGTTACATACCACGCTTTTTACGCATTTGTTTTGATCAGCTTTAGCGTAAATTTGTTGAATAAAATAATTTTAAAATAAAGAACTTCGTGTTTTTTTACAGCTTCAATTAGTTTTTCCTCCATTGTGTAGTTTTTAAAATAAAAATAACCTATCAAAATCAGCTGATCTGTTCGTACGCTGCTTATGACGCTTACAAAAGTAGAAATTAGACCTACTTTACGCGTCATACGCACCAAGGCATTCTACGCTTTGGTACTATGTAACTTGCAGCATACAGTTACACTGATTCTACTTTTTTGACAACCGCGTATGAAGCGCAGCATGCGTGGTATGGACTTTCAGCTTAAGAATACACGTGAGTTGAGCAGGGGACAATTATTCCATCAAATGAACAGCACTGATATAGAACGATTATTACCAAATTCAGTAGGACGCGTTCTTGGACCACTTAAATAAATTTTTACATGTATTTGCGATCTGTGGTTTGATTACAAGGTTTACATGGACAGACTGGCCTCGGTAAATCAACTCAAAGTTGCATTTAATTCTGATCTTTTTGGTAATTACAAACATCAGCACAAACTTTATACCCTGACCACGTAGTAATGTAGGGTATAAATAGCAAAATAAAAACTTGAATTCAATTAAAAAACAAAAGTTTTCACAAACTACTACTCGTATATAAATTTTGAAATTTAATTTCCTTTCGTAAAAAACAAACACCATGAAATAATGAAAAGGAAAAACCAAGACAGACTATTGAAGGGTTGAGCTCTCTACAAATAAAACAAAGGTGTGGTGTTGTGTTTGTTCGCTATGCTTACAAAAAAAAAAAAAAAGATTTCACAACATACTTTGCTTTTAGTTTTCTTGTTCTATTTTTCTCAAAATAACTAAACTTCTCATACATAACTTAAAGGCTCACAATCTCCAGACAGTTGTAAACACCACCGAATACCAAATCTTATAACAAATACTTTGTTGTCATATGACATCTCCTGCCAAAGCCAGAAGCGCCTTTGAAGTATAAGAATGTGTATAGAAACCACTTAACTATCAACTTTTTAGATACTCGTATCGTATCTAGTTTCTAGTCTATAGAATATTTGCCTCTTTTTAAAAGTCTATTGAGAATGAATGTAGACAGAATTAGTTTTTCTAGTAGATTTGTTTTCAATCTTTGTAATAAAAGGGTGAGAAAATTTTTTATATGTTTGTCTATCCACTTTTTTCTTTTTTTTCTTGAGATATTTTATGAAAAATTGTGGTGTTTGTTTTGAGTTTTTATAGTTTAGTTAAAAATTTATAGGCTTATTTCTGGTTTGTCATTTTCCCTTATGAGTTAGAAACAAATATATCTTTAAATTAGTAGGATCCCATTTGGGTATAATTGATATAAACTTTTGGCACGTGCTATTTTCAATGAAAAGTGTGACAAATAGAATTGAAATGAGACATGATTTACTCTATATATTTTGAAAAATATATTTTTTACATAAAATATTTGTATCTTCATTGTGCCTCTTAGAAATCAACTTAACAACGTGTTAAGTTGCTAAGAAAACAAGATTGGAACATAATATTGGTTGTTGCAACCGAATTATCTAGTTGTTCCACCCAAATGTTTTCCTGATACAATTGAAATATTTGGTTTCAACCGTAATTCAGTTGCTTAAACCGAATATCGGTGGCAACAAACAATACATCTGTTTTCTTTGTTTCTGAATTTAAAGAAAATCGGACCTAATTCGGACCTAGACTACATATAAACAAGACTCCATATAAACCTGTCTTCCAGGTATTTAGTTCAATTAACTTTAATCAAACTACAGGTTGGCAATATATATTTGATAAATTTGGATGAAATTTGGCACATAAGCATTTATTGGCCCAGAGCCCAACTTGATTAGATCCAGTCTATATTCAGATCTACCTCCCTTAAAAAGTCTTTTTTGAATAATGCTTAAATGAAATTTCGACACACAAATCATTAGATATCTGGATTAAATTTCGGTTATCAATGTAATGTAGGACCATAAATCACGGCTCTAAATGCCCCATTCAGTAATATACTTAAATTAAGTTTAATTAAAGAACAGCTAACAGATATGAAGATATTTGAATGAAATTCCCTAGAATCGGTAAGAATTCAGACTTACCTCCCATATGAATTGTGTTCAAATAGTATTTATATAGACACAAAAACCCATAAATATCAGGATTGGGTAGTAAATGTTATATGAAACCATAAACACGTCTTCAAATTAACAGGAAAATGGACAAAGTTTGGACTTAGTCCCTGTGTAGGCCCATCTCTCCGGTATTTGTGAAATTAACTTTTTGTAATTTCGTTCTATATTTTCCAACCTATACTTGAAACATTGGTTTTGGGCCCTTCCCGAAATTTAGACTGGTTTCTGAAATTTTACAGAATCATAGCAAAATCAAATTATTTGGATTCACATTGATTTAAAATCAATAAATGGTAGAAAAATGAGAAAATTTACTTTTGTAAAAATTAAATTGACTAAAACAATTTAAAGTGATATATAGTAATTATATATAGTATATATATATACATATATATATACAGGGTGATTCAGTCACGACCCGCCGAATTTCACCAGCGTATTGCTTGGCTCATTTTATGAAAATATGTCCATTACGACCATCCCGGAAAATGCAAGTGCGCGAAATGGCAGTGGTTTGAAAATTTTCGGATTGGTGTTCGGAGATTAGTAGGTTATTATTGCTAACTACTGAAACAGTGGTCGGATTTTTTTTGTTTTTGGGCTTGTTGGAAAGGTCATTGGGAGACCTTTCAGAATCAATAAAGAAAAAATAAAAAAAGTGAAATTGCCGAGATACAGAGCTTTTGAAAAAAAAAAAAATTGGAAAAAAGACATAAGAACGTGCACATAACCTCAATTTGCTCAGCCAGGTGGCCCTACCTCTTACCTTTCCAAAATGCCTTTAACAAAACCCAGAAAACTTACCGTTCCAAAGTTATAATCATTTGACTGAAATGCAAACATTTTTTGTTTTTTGTTTAGGGCATTTTGGAAAGGTAAGAGGTAGGACTATTTTACAAAAGAAAAAAAGTATAAGTTACCTGCCATCTGGCCGAGCAAGTTGAGGTTATGTGGACGTTCTTATGTCTTCTTTCCAATTTTTTTTTTCAAAAGCTCTGTATCTCGGCGATTTAAATTTTTTTTAATTTTTTCTTTATTGATTCTTAAAGGTCTCCCAAAGACCTTTCCAACAAGCCTAAAAACCAAAAAATATTACCCTACTACCCACCGACCACCAATCCGAAAATTTTCAAACCGCTGCCATTTCGAGCACTTGCATTTTTGGGGATGGTCGTAATGGACATATTTTCATGAAATGAGCCAAGGAATACGCTGGTGATATTCGGCGGGTCGTGACTGAATCATCCCGTATATATATATTTATATATGTTGTTTTTTTTGACAAAAACACTAAATTTTTCAAGATTTTTTCACTTTTTGTTTCGATGAATGCTCATCGATTATATGTTTTATCGCTATATATCGGTTTATATTCAATAAGAGTCCAAAAATTAATAATCCGTTTTTTAGGGACCATAATTTTCAATCACAAATATTTCGAAAACAAGAACTAGCACAGTGTTATTATTTGTTTTCATTTAAGTTTATAACGTACAAAAACACATTTAATTATGTTCATTATGATTTATTTATAAAAGCTTACATAAAAACTTGTAATTATTTTACTTTTCAAAAGACAAAGTTGCCAAACCAAACAAAAATTACAAAAAAAAAAAAATAACTTTTATAAACCTTACTAATTATAATGATGATAAACAAAGGAACACAACATGATGTATGTAAATTTGCATAATAAGAGTAGAAAATAAAACAAAAATATTAAATAGAAAATCTTTTTTTTAATATAATTTACTAAACAAATTTAACACCCTATAGGAAATATCGGTGACCGGACATTGCCCCAACATATATAATTCCAATATCAGTTATTAAGTTTATGTCCGGAAAACTTTCGGTATAAAACCGATTGCAAAACAAACATAACACCAAATCGTTATGTGACCGTTACTAATGGGAAAATGTCCAATTTTGTTTTAAATATTGATTTTACATAAAAAACTGTTGTTAGCACAACCGCGGTTGGTTATATCCCAAATGAGAAAATCGTTAAACCTTACCGAAGGCCGGTTACATAAAAACCTTATACCAACGAATCAAGAAGAAAAAAAGGTCCGGTTGTAGTTTACATTTTCAGGAACCCCTCAAGAAATTATAAAAAATATAAATGTTTCGTGTAACTAAATTAAATTGAATGTTATTTGTTTTATGCACCACAAATATTGTTTTGTTTAATTTAAAGAATTTCATATTATTGTAAGTTATATATATTTGTTAACTTTAGTAAATTATTGTAATAATTTATGATCAATTATTCAAAATAGACGACCTTTGATAAAGTCAACATAAAATTGACGAAACGTCAGGCAATATGAAATAAACAGTTGTTTTATTTACATTAAAAGCGTTAGGCGTTATTAGCTTAGACAAAATCTGGATAAATATATCATCCACTTGGGCATAAAACAAATATTCATTTCTATATGTGACCTTCTCCGAGAAAAGGGGCACCGTGTGTTAAAAACCGGGTTTGGACTTAGGAGTGGTACCTAAAAGGGTGTAGAATAAGATGAAATGAGTTAGATTTCTGATAAAAATTTACCCATAAAAACGTACAAAACAAACTTGGGAAAATCGATAAAAATGAGAAAAACATAAATTTTTCATTTTTTTGATTTTTTGGTTTTAAATTGTTTTTTTTTCGTCAGTCTTCGAATTTTTTGGAGTTTCGACTTTTTTTCGGTGTTTCGTGATCTGCCACTTCGATTTTCTTCCGTTTGACAATTTCAGTTTTTTTCGGCGCTTTGACTTCAGCTTTCTTTTTCTCGTGATCCGGTGCTTCGATTTTTTTTTCTTGCTGGCAGGTTCAGATTTATTTTTCGATTTTTTTTTTTGCTTTGAATTCACTCGGTTTAGGAGCTACAAAATCCCATTTCTGTGAATCAGTACATAAGACCCTGACATTCTCATACAAATACCATTTGCGATCTAACGATAAACCGCTTGGTGCAATGAGCGGAGCAACAATAGCAAAGGTATTGTCACACTAAAAGCGAAAAAAAATACGTCACCACGTAATCATGACGTCACCAAAGTTGGCACCCAATCATAACTAACCATACCAAATCGCATGAAGGTGTGTTCACAGTGATAATGCGTTACGAAACTTTAAATGCGCTTTTTTCAAAACTTCATTTTCACACACTAGGTCCCTTTTCTCGTAGAAGGTCACATATAATGTTAACGGGGCCGTGTCCGAAACACGAAATGCACTCAATATGGTAAGTGTCACGGCTCAAACTATAGGAAATTTTATAAATTCTAACGATTTCCCTTTAACGACAAATAACTTTTGTTTTTTCGTTACAGAGGGGTTCACATTTTTATTTGTTTGTGCGGTTCTGGGAAATATTAACTTATTCCATTTTTTACCACATACAGATAATTATTTAGTTAGAAAACTGTCAAAACCAACGAGATTATTTTAATAACTCTAAATATTATTTCAAATGATTTAATATTCACGGATGTAATAAACATTTTGTGCTGGAAAAAAAAAATTCTACATTCACAACTAATGGAATTGTTTTTAAAAATTCAAATGGGTGTTCTTAACCCATGAAATATATCTTTCGAAAAACAATTCGATATACACAATCATATTAAAAGATATTAATAAAATATTATTGCCAATTTATTGGTTGTAGCCATAATATTTCAGCAGTAAAAAAATAATTCCAATATTAATCCCCAAAATTGTTTTATTCGGTACTTACAACTACTTGGTTCGAGCAATTTCAGCATTACTAACTAACATTATAAAAACTATCATCGGAAAATATATTAAATTAGAAAAAAAAATTTGAAGACAACAAAAATTGCAGAATATTTCGGAATTAATTTTTGCTATAATAAACATCTCAAAAAAAGAGGTACACATCAAATTCCAAGCCACACTGTAGCTTTAGTTTTTCCAAAGAATGCAGTTCCACAGACACACAGTCAGTAAAGTGCATACAAATATAAAAACAAACTTTAAGAAAAAGGAAATTTTTAGTGATATTTTTATGAAAATCTTTGGATTCTTCAGCAAAGAATCTTTTTAGATTTTGTGGTATTGTTTACTTTGAAAAACTTAAAGTTTTTGTTTCAACCCTGCAATTCAATGGACTTTTGGCTGCACGAAACACCATAAGGTTCTGAGGATCTCTTCCCCAGAAAGAGACTATTTCCTACTCGAACACTTCAAGATTTTTAGAAACTTTTCTGCCGAAAAATGTTAGGTCTTAAAGGTAAATGGCCATATAGGTAAGCCTCGAGTTATAAGGACTTTTTTCTTTAGAATCTCTTATATGAAAAAAGTCCCCAAAGATTGAATCTGATTACACTAAAATTCCAAGAAATTTAGCCTACTGAAAAACCATCAAAACATCTAGAGAATTTAAAATTTTTCAAAGGAAAATGTCAGAATTTAAAAAATTTTCTATAGTAAAAAATCCTGAAAAATTTCCAAGAACTTAAGGACGCTTGTAGGAAAATCCTCAGAATTTTAAGTTGTACTTTGGAAAAATTTATTCACGTCCTAAAGGCTATCCTAAAGAAAATAGTCCTTAGAGCATGAGGGATTTTCTGTGGAAAACTATTTCTAGAACCTGTTGGATTTTCTTCGGGTAAAATTCTGTAGGAGAAAGTCTTCAGAAACTGAACAAGTTTTATTACTTTGAAAAAATATTTTTAATTTTTTTAAGGTATTGGAAACAGTGTTTAAATTATTTAAAATAATTAATAAATAACTGTCGTTGGATCTACAGGACATCAAATGTATTCGGTTGTGGCAACTTTTTTATATTCAAAAATATTGTCCGTAGCTTCAATCGAATAATGTGATAGTACACGTAAGTTCCAAAATCGGTTGGCAACAAATTCGGTTACCACAACGAATCTATTTTATGTGTGCATCTAAAATTTATTAAAATGAATCAACTTTTCGGATCTTAAAACAAAATACATATTTTGAACCGTAAGAAAATTTCCTTTTGGATAAGCCGTCACACTTGCCATTGTGGTTTTTTGTACCCAGCGGATCCCTTTGACACCATATCAAAAAAATTTTCTGTTTTAACTCCCGAGAAGGGTGATATATTTTTGTGAGGGTTGCCCGAAAAGGTAAACTTTTGCCAAAGGTCCATTAGCTATACGTAGACGTAACGTACCCTAACATAATGGGATGAATCAGAAACTTTAGATAAACGAAAATTTTCATTGTTATTCATTATTTGTTTTGCAAAATTTTATCATTTGTTTGGTTGTTTTTTTCCTTTTTTTTTGTATTTTCTAGATTTTTTTTAATTTACCTGTCTCGCAATATCAGCTGTCACGTAAATACGAAAAGAAAAATCAAAATTCAACAGCTTCGTCCATCCCGACTCGTTTCGTTTACGTAGGGTAAGTGCTAGTTAAAGCACCTATTTCATCATATTTCAATTAACATTTCATTCTTTTTAGAACATTTTTAACAAAATATGAATCTTATAATTTCAAAGCTGTTTCAATTTAATTTTAAAATATTTGTTTTTCTTTGCATAGATGGTTTGAATCTGCTGATTCATCACGTTAAGTTTACGTATGGCTAATTCGACCTAAACCTTTATCTAACAAAAAAAGTTGTATGTATATGTTCAGGGCCGTCACATAGTCTCAACTTCCAGGAAGAGGGTTATCACCGAAACATTATTTAATATAATTCCATCACTAAAAATTAATATAATGTCCGGACGGAACAAATAAATTTATTTTTATTGTACTAAAAAATTATTTCATATTGGCCTTTTGTTGTATAAATATTTCTTTATAAATAGCCTATTAGATGTATACCTAAGGACTATTGAAATTAAAAACTTTTTATATTAAAACTTTTAGCACATACAAAAAAGTTCGAAGGATAATTAAAGAAAATTTATAAATTAATTACAACTTCTAACCTACCCTTTATAAATCAATTAGAATTTACCATTTTTAGGTTTTTTCTTTTATATGATCCTAAAATTACCACCCATCCACTATTTGGGACATTTGCTAGAAAACTAAAGAATAAAGTTTAATGATGGTAAACTACCCAACCAACCAACTACCAGCATTAAAAACTCACACCCTAATTTGTAGATGTTTAGAAGTCGTTCTGTCACAGGACACTTATGCAAACAAAAATAAACTAATACTATCCAGAATGAGGAGGGTATTTTTCATTATAAAGAAGACGACGCCATATTTATAAATGAGCATATACTCATACCTTAGAAAGTTTATAGATATTTACTTACATTATACAAATACATCCTTTAACAGGACCAAAAGTAAAAATTTAATTTTATTTCTTTATCTTTTTGTTAAATTGCCATTTGCAAAACATTTCTATTACAATTGTTTAGTTTTGTAAAACAAAAAACCCAAAGAGTTAGAGCAGGTGTTGCTTACTTTGCTGTAGTTTCTTCATATACATGAAAATAAATAGGGTTAGATGATGTCCATAGAAATAGTTATGTTCTTCAAACGTGCATCTATGGTTAAGGTATTCATACAAATGTTTGTAAATTGTACAAGTTTTTTTTCCATCTAAATCCACATTGTATTTAGAAATAGTTACAAAATATAAGAAAAAAAAAAAAAAATGTTAGTTTCGTTTGGATAAGGATAAAAAAGGATATAGTTTATGTATATGACTGTGGTACACTAAAATTGGTATGTTTTTTTTTATTTAGTTGGTTATTGTTGTTTGCAAAGGGTTGCGTAAGGTTTAAGGGTTGTGAACATGTAGAAAGATATAAAGAAATTACTTGAGTGGAAATTAAAATGACATTTGCATGTGTCTTTTTGTGCTTCAATAACTTTAGAAATATTTTATTTAATATATGAAATGTTTAATGTGTTTTAATATTACTTTAAATATAATTTGATTTTTAAAATAATTGAAATGTTTGCTAAAAATATTACTTACAATTAGTCCGATGATTAGCATCATTGGGCTTCATATGCATGGTTCATCATCATAAATGGCTGGTATCACCATATTATCGCAGACTAAAAGTATTTCTGGTGTGAGGACTCGACTATATCGACTATATTCCGCATAACCCCATGGTCGAAGAAGAAATTGCCAGATTCCATATGCAGAATAAGGGACTGGAAACCAGAAGCTGGAGCGTATGGTCCCACAAACGGGAAATGGGTCAAATTGATTATCTTCTTGTAGTAGGGGAGGACTTACTTACGGTTTCCTCTTGGATGGATTTCTTTCCACATTCTAGATGATTATAATGAAATTTAATATGACATAGAAGACAGATATTAAAAGACAATCCTCAAAATAATATAAATATCTTAACCAGAAATTTTTGTCTATATTGCGAAGCTGATTAAATGCGGGACTATCTTGTTTGAGCAATCGAATAATTTCGTCTCAACAACAATCGAATACTCGGTTTTAAGACAATATAATTGCCAGGGCAATGTTGCCTAAGCTTGTGTTATAGCGTATAATACTAGTGGGAATAATACTATAGTCATAGGTCAAGTAGGCAATAATATGACACTATTCAAGCCAGATTACGACAGTCATTTAGTATACGGGGATAACAATTTTGATCTTATTTTTGGCTGCGGATCTAATTCACATCAATCTCTTTACGGTAACACAATGTACAACTCCAGGAATAACAAATTGCTGGAATCAATCTAACATTGAATTGGGGATGCAAAAAGGTTGGTAATAAGCCAAAATTTGTCAGTTATCTAACAGTAAGTTGGACTCTGGTCAAGAGATGATGCGTTCTTGATGATAAATCACTGTTAGGGCACCGTTGAATATAATGACTCCAGCTGCCCGCACGCCTCAAAAAGAAAATTTGAAAAAATTTCTTGAATCAGAATTTGTATTCCATTTCGGAACTTGGCAACTTAAAGTAAGTTAAAGTGTGTCCTAGAAATTGCTATAAGGCTGTATGTCCACTGAGCTTAAGCAAACAAGCTAAGAAAAAGTTTTTGGAAGTTTATAAATTGAGCCCTAAGGTGACCATCTCATACAAAATATATATAAGAAGGAGGTGCGGAAAGCCAAATTGGATTCCTATAAGGATGTTTGTGAGGAGGTAAATGGCGTGGAAGAAATAGCTACCCATATTTCAGAAATTAAATGCAGCAAAGATTGACTCTGTTAGGAACCTGATGGTATCTCTACGAGCAACCAACAAGAAGTCAATGATATTTTAATGTCTACGCACTTTATTTAATGCAAAAGTGATGGCGACGGAAAAAGATGTCTTTGGTGCATCGAATGGTGACTGGTGTATAGCTTCCATGGTAGTTATGGAGGATATGATAAAGCAAGCGTTTTCTTCTTTAACGACTTTAAAGTCCTGCTGGTCTGCTGGTATACATCTAAAAATGCTGAAGAATGGAGGATATATCCTGGTTAAGACTCTAAAGCCAGTATTTTTGGCAAGTTTCGCCCATGAATACGTTCTGATCGTAATTAAAAAAAATCGCATTATACAAAAAAAAAATAATTGAGCTTATTGCCATTCTAATAATTCTTTAAAATTTTGCAGAAAAGTAACAAGAATTTAAAATTTTCCAAACTAATTTCATATATTGAAAAACACGTACATATAACAGGAGACTTGACAATTAAGTAAAATAAATGAGTTGTAGTGACAGGCATGAATACAACGTATATACAGCCCATCACCCACCATAACAGCAACGACAGCCAAAAGATGTTGTACTCCAAAGTTAAAGTACTAGACATTAAATTATGATGTCTAAGTGTGAGAAAAAGCTTTCACTTGAAATACACATACATACATCAACAATATGGGTACAGTATACACAATTTATGTTTGGTTGGCCATTGCCGAACAGAAGAACTTCTGGTTGTTTGCCTCAAAACGACAACTGAAAGTAGAAGTATAAACACCCACTATAAATGGTCTTATACCCTAACAACATTGTATGATTGTTTCAAAAATAAAAAAAGACAAATAAAAGACCTCATTCGCATAATTTCTCCAGCTCCTTTAAAGCCCTTCCGTTGTGTAGATGTTATTTTTTGTGTATACACTGCCGTTTTTACAAAAGTGCTTGGCTGTTGTTGAGGTCACTGATGTCGTAAGACGAATACACAACGGCACAAAAACCTTGAATAATAAAAGGATTTAAGCTACCGCATCAAACCGTTGACATCACTACATTCAACATGGAAACACGTACGTTCCTTTGGCCAAAGCCCTTTGAAAAACAAGTGCCCAGAGTTCGGCAGTGTTTTTCATTTGTAACCCACCACATCTACCAACACTTCGAAATGTCCCTGGTCGTTATCATTTAGTCTTATACATTATATTTGTATGTTTGTTTATATCAAATGGTGATGAAGAAATTGTGTTTAGCTTAAAAGGATATGGAGTGGTAATAACAAGAAAATAATAAATACAACAACCATCATTTTTATATTCTCCATCACTTCACTGGTATACTTGGGATAAAATTAAATCGTGATGATTTCTGTTATAACCAGGACAAAATTTATTTATTTTTTTATTTCGTAATAAACATTTACAATTTTATCTAGATTTAGGGGTTTTATGCGGCCATATTTAAGGAATTTTCTAGTCCTCTTTTTAACTCATTCACTATATACCTTGCCAGTAAAAATAGGGCTTATTTGCAAAGGAAAAAATTAAAGTAATCCCTTACACACCTGCTTACATATACAATGATTTTTATATGACAAATTCCCACTTGGAAACACTTACCTTTTACAACAATTAACAAAGAATTAAACCAAATCGACGTTAACTCGGTTAAACTCGTATAGATCGTTTGAAATAAAATATTTCAAAAAATAAATACAACCTGCATCCTTCTAAGGGGAAAGGTTAAGCTAAGGAAAGATCTTTCTTTCCTTTCGGTATTTTATATGGCAATTATTTCACTTATCTGCACTTACTTCAGAGGATTTGATTTATCCTGCTTCAAAAAGCCAATAAATTTTTTACTGGGTTTTGTTTGTATTAGTATTTGGAATTTACAAATTGCAAAATAATATATTTATCTACAAATACCTAGGAAAATTTTGGTAATGGGTGGGATAAACACTTCAGCATTATTTTGAAATATAAGGTAATGAGTTACCAATAGTTGCTTAAATAGTGCATTACTTTGTAATGTATACTCCTTACCTTCAGCATTATTTTGAAACATAAAGTGATAAGTTACCGACATTTGGTTACGTAATGCATTACAATTTAACATAAAATAATGACTCCTTAATCTGAAAAAATAATTGACATCATACGTATCATAAAAATCAATATTTGATAAATTATTTGTATCCCATCCCATCTATATTAGTGAAAAAAATCTTAGCAATAAGTACAAAGCGTCGACAGAATAACGGCACAAAATAGCTCATGGCCGAGCTTATATTAAATTTTTTTGGTTATGTCATAATTTGTTAAAATTTATTCAATTCGTTTAAATTTTATGATGTTTTGTTTGATTTTTTTGTGTCGCCTTTTTGTAATTGTCAAACGAAAATGACAGCTGAGTTTTACGTAATAGCGATAATTGATTACGAATATTGCTGGAGAATTATTGCAACATAAATTGTCGGCAATAAATATTTACGAAATCGAGTCATCCACACAGAAGATAAGATAATTTTTACATTTGTGGCTCATCGCCTGTAAAATTCATCAATGGAGTAAGGTGTAAAGTAATCCATCGCCCCATATGGCTATACATTACTTTACCCATTATTTGGTAATGTGTGGTATTGCTGGGTAGGTAATAAATAAAAATCTGTTAGAAATTTTTATTTTGCTTGATGTTAGGCACCCAGACTAAAAAAATACGATTACTGCTAGCAAAGCCTCGACGACATTTGGATATGCTTTGCCATAACGTCCGATTAACAATATTTACAGTATTGTTCTGTTACTCAACTGATAACAGCGGCCAACTGTTGGTTGGACGATCTTGTCAACATTGGCATAACGACGGGAATTCCAAAAATTTTCTGCATTCAAAATACATCAAGTTCAATAAAATCTGTAAAATATACACACATTTATAAAGCAACAATCTTCTTCGGCCATAGGCTTTTATATTAAGAAATATTGTCTAAAGGTTCTTAATGTTATAAAATATAAAAATAAAAAATGTAACCAAAATACTACTGAGTGGTTGTAATATTTATAAAAAGCGTACCGAGTAAAAAATATATTGTTTTTTTGGAAGCAGGATAAATCAAATGCGATGAAGTAAGTGCATACTATTACATCATACTGAGAATCTGCAAAATCAACGAAAAACTTTAAAATTATTTCCATATAAAATACCAAAAAAGGAAGATCTTACTTACAAGGATGCAGGTTCTAAGCAGCTTACTCCTTTCCCTTACAACAATGCTGCTTGTATTGCAGAAAATGTGATATCATTGATTTCAAACGAGCTATACAAATTTAACCGAGTAAACGACGATTGCATTTGGTATTCTTCATTGTGTATTACAAAATTATTAGCCATTTAATTGTTTGTAAAGAGTAATCACGCACTGCGCTAAGAAAAGATGAATGAAAATAAAATAAAACAAATAAATAAATAAATAAAGAAACAAAATAAATTAATATAATCAATTACAGATCCAACTACCACGAGACATGAAAAATACTCTTACTGTAAGTCATATAATTACAGCTTTAAATGTGCTACAACCCGCTTTTATTTTTCACAAAAAATCATAGCATATGTAAGCAGGTTTGTAAGGGATTACTTTATTTTTTTCCATTACAAACCTACTTACAGGAAAGCACCATTTGGTACTGGGCATTGGCAAAGAATGCTTGAAAAACAAAATAGGGGTTTTTTTTAGTAATTATAATATTAGTTGTGTCTTTAGTTACCCAGCAAAACCACACATTACCAAATAATATGTAAAGTAATGTGTAGCCATAGAGGCTCATGGATTACTTAACATCTTACATAACTGATGAATTTTCAGTCGATGAGCCTCAAAGTAATGTATATACCCATAACTTTATATGTGATAATATAAAGGGTTACTTATATGTTTACGAGAATGGAAAAAGTAATGTGCCTAAAAATAGATTTTTAAAAAGGAGGAATTTTTATTTACAAATATTTTAAACGTTGTTAAAAATAATGTAGTCATGATGGTAATCGAACCAGGGACTCTGGTTGCCAGCCAAGAACTCTGAGCTATCGACGCATATAGTATTTGATTGCTTTAAACTTAAATGAATTGTTGCGCTTCGTTTTTTCGCTAGTGTTGTCAAAACAAACATACATTACCCTTTTGCTTACAAAAAAACACAAAGTTATGTATCTAAAAATAGATTTTCAAAAGTATTTCAGTTATTACTTTACATTTATAAATCATATATTACGTAATCAATAATCAGTAACTTATTACTTTATGCTTGCAAATAATGAAATAGGTAACGAGCTATCATTTCAAGGTAACGCATGAGAATATCGCACCCATTACCAAAGTTTTGCTGGGTTATTTCTTACAGAGTGGGTTTTACAAGAAAAGCAGTGGTTTGCCGGTACTACCTTAAGTAGTACGTTGGGTCATTTAGACTGGTAATATTTATAAGAATATCGAGAATATGGTACATGTGGTGACTAGGTCACGAGATTCTAATCATATGCTGATACGTATAAATTTGTTAGGTGACTTTTGCATCGGTCAAAATATTGGTCAATCTCCATGGATATTTTTGAAATATTTTTAATTTTCTTTGTACTAAGATAAATTACACTTTGGTCTAAAGCATTGAAGTATTACTTTTCCCATATAAACGCCATTGCTTTGGCATTAGCGTTTACATGAAAAATCAATGCTTTAATTGTTTTTCCCCAAGTATGAAATAAATATATTGATATCGGAATTTATAAATTTAAAATTTTTGAAGTGTACAAATTTGTCGTTTAAAATAAACAAAATTATTTTTTTTTGCACGTATTAATAATCGAGGGAGTTCTTGAACAAATTTGTTTGGTTGTGCTTGAGTCATTATTATCGTTGCAGTCGTCAACATTCTGTTTCTAAAATCATCATTCAACCATCAATATTTTTTATTTAATGCGATTATTGTATGTTTGTTTATATTCTGTTTCTAACTAGGAATATATGCGATGCTAAAGTATATAAAAGATTTAAATAAAGTCCTTAAAAATTTATGAAAACTATTTGATTTTCCCCACGATTTCATGCTCTAATTACATACATATTTTAATTTCATAAAAATCAAACCGTTTAGCTAGGAGAACATTCCTTGTAATTAAATGTACATGGTTGTGTTTTATTCTTGACTCCTCATTTTGTTTTTTTTATTAATATAATATATTGTATACATTTATGTATACACATTGTATGATGTTGTTTTTTTTTTAACAACAAAACTTTTCTCATTTATATGCTGCCATCATTACAGAAAATTAGAATTTTCTACTCAGCATCCTGTTCTTATTTTTAAGAAAACACAAACAAAAAACATAATGAAAGCTTTAAAATTTATGACAAACTCAAAATTTTTGTTAAATCTTACTGCTTTTTTTTTTGTTAGCCAAAGGAAAGACTGTTACATAATGTATGAAATTATTTTTAATATTAATTTATATAGAATGAGTCTATTTTGACACAGCGTACAAAAAAAGCTTTCGGATTATATATTATTATTAGATTTCAAAGACAGGTTTAAAATTTATATTTGGAAAATGAGTTGGGTATTTAAAGTCACCATGTTCTTCAGAAACAGGGCCACCTTGGTACTGAGAAACATTTCGAAATATATAATATTTTAAAATTTTTACCGATTTTGAAAATATTAACTGAAATTATTTTTGCTCTCACCCTATTACAACACAGGGTGACCATCATTTTTTGAAATGTTTAAAGAAAACTTTTTTTTTCTTAGTAACCATTTTTTTTATTTATTATTTTTGTTTACTTTATCAATTTTTTTTTTATTTTGTAGAGCGGACTAAACTGATGTATATAAACATTTTCATTAGCTGCCATGATTTTCGTCCAGACTTACCATCTAGACAAGCCTACGAACAGAGCCTACAAAAACATTCGAAAGTTCTGTATATTTAAAATTTTCACCATTTTGTTTGTCAACTAATTTTCAAAAATTAAATTTTTTATCTCCCCATTCAAAATAGTCGAATTTCCTGAAAAAGCGAGTGTATTTTATAATTTTAATTGCAAGAGTTACGTTGTAGTAACACCTGAACAAAATACTTTTCAGCATACTTGGGGTCAAAGCATTGAGGCATTACTTTATCATATAAATGTAAAATATTTTGGCATAAGCATTTGTATGGAAACACTATACCAAAATTATTTTCCTCATATATGCTTTTCAGATCGTATATATGTATTTTTTTTTATCAAATATTAAGATATATTAAGAGCCACCTTCTTATAAAACAACTTAAATTCAGTTTAAAATTGCCCCCGTTTACCCTATAAAATTTGAAAGCTAAACAGGATTTCGACCAACACCAACATTTTGTAAACAAAACAATGAAAAAACTTTAAATTTAGGAAGTGCAAAATTTATTAACACGATGAAAAAAACAATACTAATATAGCTTTTAAAAGTGTGGGATGACCATTTAGAATCAAGATTTTCCAAATAGGAAACAGGGAGCTACATTTGACTTTAGTTTTAATTATGAGCGCAATTTTTTTGGATGTACAACTCATATTGCAAAGTTTTCTTAAATAATTAAAATTTTTTATTTGTTTACATTTTTTTTGCAGATGATGCCAGATTTTCACAATGATTTCATACATATTATTGCTGAATGCTGTGCAAACATAATTAAGCAACTAGATTTGCTGAAAATCTAGTTATGAAACTGGATTTCTTTGTATGGGAAATCTGGTTTTAAATCCAGTTATGAACTAGATTTTCGCCAAACACCGGTTTAAACGAGTCTTAGGGCATAGTGTAAATTCAGTATAAGACATATTTCCAAAAATAAGAAAGTTTATTATACCTTACTACGTAAAAGTTTGCAGTAGATTAAGCAGACCGGCCATATATCTTGCATACTCTAATGTGAATCCAGCGATACAGGATGGTAAATGATATCAATCGCCTAAGGTAAACTAGATGCTATGACATTGAGAATACTCCAAGGAAGCCGATTGCAGAAATTTGTTTCAAATCTCGTAATAGTTAATATCCTAAGCAACTTGACGTAGAGAGTGGGTATACGTTATGTTCCATATGTACCCCATTCTTGCTACCAGACCTGGCGATCTCAATTATATTTGGCAATTATTCACTTGTGTAATTGTTCATAATAATAATAATTTTGGTTGTAGGAAAATAATCCTGGAAGATGCTGCAGCTATTAGGTAGTTTATAATACTTCTCGATAGCCAGCTCTCGAAGGAAAAAATGAGCTCCCACTCCCTTCTCCAGCTTAAAAAAATAATGATGCGGTGTTCTCCAGTAAAATGTAAGTCATTGCTGCGCAAAGAAAACAGATTCATTGCGACAACCTAATTTCTTGCCAACTGAATAGTTTGGTTTCAACCGAAATTCTATTGCATTAACCGAATATCGGTCCCCACAAACAAATATGTCGGTAGACTCAACCAAACCATTCGGTTGGCAAGAATTTAGGTTGTAACATTAAATCTGTTTCCTCTGTATACAATTTTCATCGCCAATAAACTTTCCGAATACACAAGGCCTATACAAATAGGTTACATTTAGTTGGTGTTCTACTTAAACACATTTAAACAGCTGTGGTCTGTTGGCACAACAGAAAAATTTGGTTACTACAATCAAATCATTAAATTGTCTAAGAACTAGGTTGTTTCCTCTATGGAGTTTTTATGACAGCTAGCTCTCCGTTATTACTTCACAGAGAAAACAGATTTATTGTGATAACAGAAATTCGGTTAATAGAACAAAAATTCGGTTAATACAACAGAATTTCAGTTAGAGCAAAATATTTCAATTGTGACAGGAATTTATTTGATTACTGCAACCAAATTATTCAGTTGGCAGAGAATTCGGTTGACACAATGAATCTTTTTTCTCTGTGTTCCATATAATTTTTATGGTATTTTAGAACAAAGTTTATATAATCCGCCCTAAATGTGGTCCAAAGATCTACATAGCTTGGCCATGTCAGTAAAGGGTAACTATCCACTTAAATCAGGAATAAATTCTATCATTATCACACCTAGTATAGCATCCAGGTACCCATTGATGATAATGGTTACTTTCTCTGTAATATTGATTAACTAAAATTTTTGTCTTAAACAACCATGTTTCTTATATTCTCCTCTCCTGTCTACAGCATTACAAAAAACGTGTCACTATAAATCTTCATCTTTTACGGTTGTCATGATTTGTAAACAGTTTTTTTCTCGTTTCTCGTTTTTACGCACATGACTTAGCATTAGTCAAAGTACTTTATACTTAAACAACACACTAATCCATTACTAAATTAAACAAAGCTAAAAAAGTAAAATTGTACCCAAATAAATAAAGAAAACCGTTTGACAATGGAAAAAAGGGACCCCACAACCTAACCTAACCCCTCTTCCCTTCCCACCCACTTATAAAAAGTATAATATCAGAAAAGAAAACACTCCCCAAAAATAATAACTAACAGTAGTTGTAATTGTAATAGGTGGTTGAAATGTTAGAGTAGTCCATAGTCCTAAGGAACATTTTTACCTTTTTATGTTTATTCTGATTCTAACAAAACAATAAATCATTAAGAAGACAGTTTAGTTTTTGAAATGGCTACTGCTAGTAGTCTAAAAATTAAATGTTTTTTTTGGGTGGTAAAGTCTTGACCATTTTACAAGAAAACAAAAACCTTTAATTACTTCTGTTAGTCTCGTTTATATTTTTTGTCCTTAATTAGAACATTAATATAAAATTTCTTCCTTCCTGTTTTTTCTTTTGGTTACCAAAATTCTAATACTTATTTTTCATCATTAAATTGCATGTTCCTCTCTTACACTTTTATTATGTTCTCTAATTTAATGGCGTCACAATTAAAATCCCTTTTATTTTTATTTCTACGAAAAATTCATTTTCATTTAATTTTTCTGACCGTAAATTTAACCCCAAAAATATTTGAATTTTGTAATTCCTTGATGACCTGCCATTTATTGTGTTGTATTGTTATTTTAAGTAATTTCTATGTTTTATAAATAGTATAAATCTAAATAATTAATGCTATCGTGTTAAACAATACCCAAAGTCATTGTTTGTCTTCTTATTTATATTTAACCATCACAATCTCTTAACACTCTTTCCACTTTTAAAACCCTTTTTAGTTTTGTCCATAAAAATTCTTAGGTTTTTTTTTTGGGAGTGCTGGGTTTTTGAAAGAACTTTGGTATGATATTATATTTCTATGTACATTTTTGTTTAGTTTTAACATGTGGAAGTATAATATTTCTTATTAATGACATTTGTTTAGGTCTATCGAAAAATGTTGTTAACTCTTTCTTATAATTAAATTTTCTGAGAAAATACTAAGGGATATTTCAGTTGATTAAGTGTGACTGTACTTTTTTCCTTTGACTTTGACAAATACATGTTGATAAGAAAAATTTAAAATGAAAATATATATTTTGTAGCTACACCCAATATAGTATGACAGTAGAAATAACAGTTAAAACAGTTAATTAAGTCATAAAACTTAAATTCTAGCAAATTAAAGCAGTAATGCTAATAAGTTACTTTCCTAAGGACGATACATTTCTTATTACTTTTATTTGGGGATGTCGCTGATGATGCTTGCACACCAGAACACGAAAAATCAGAAAATATGTGCTTACCTATATACTTACCAGTATGAGCAAAAATAATGAGTATTAAAAGAGATTTTCAATGAACCGAATTTTTATGAAATAATAAAGTATTGAGTCTTAATAGAGTTTGAACAAATACTAAATCTAAAAAAAGATTTTCTAAAATTTACAAAAAAATTTAGAACAATGATAAAGACATTATTTTTTGATTTAATATAATTGAAAAGGAAAATAGTTAATAGTAACTAATTGTAATATGTTTTGAAGTAACACATATTGACACAAAATTAATTTAAAAAATAAAAACTATTATGCCGCGTAGTGAGCTGGAACCCGAGACTTTCCGTTTGTAAGACCACTGCAAACCTGAATATTTTTTTAGGTTTGAAATTTTAATATTTTTGTTTAATGATAACATTGCAGTGTTGTACAATAGTTGCAAAATAAATTGTGTCTTTAAATTTAAATTAATAAAAAAAAAATTAAAAATGTTAAATTTTTGAATATAAATATGTATTTACAGGGTAGTCCAAATACAGTTATCATTTTACAACATGTTATTTTGCACTAATAGATTTTTTTTCAAAATGTTGACTATCCATCATTATCATACCTCCGCGGGCCAAAATAAGTCTCTTTGCGCTAGAACAACTATTGCAAACTTATTTCCACAATAAGTGCTTTGTTGCACTACCTCCTTCGATGTTATATACACTCTAATAAATTTCTGTTGAAATTTACCCAACTTATAGTAGGAAACTATAAATTGGGTTAATTTACTCTGTGTGCGTAACGAAAAAAAGTACACACATTATGCGTAAGTTGGTACACACATAATGGGTAATTTTACATTGAAAGTGCATAAAAATTAAAATTGTGTGTAAAAAACCTATTTGAAGAGTAAATATACGCATTAAATGCCTAAAAACGCATTTCTATATGCGTAATTATATAAAAAATGCGTATATTTACCAACACATGGTTTAAATTGAACTGCAAAAAAATATTCATAATATATTTCGAATTTGTATGTGCTGTCATGATGGTCATCTTGAATTTAAATTCACAGTATTCACAAATATTATATTTAAAAACTTTTGAAAAATAAATTTTCGTTTTTAGCTTTTTTTAGTTTTTTAATATTTTCACATTTTCAAATGTCAAAATATTTATTACTATTCTAAGTTAGTATGTTTACAAAATTTGTGCGTAAAATTTTAATTCAACAAAAGAATACAAATTTTAGGCACAAAGTGTTTAATTTTAAGCACATTATGTCTAAAAATACTTTTTGTGTTATTTGTATATGAAGTGTTATTGTATATGAAAGTGTGTACAAAACATTTTTAGGCATTTTTTGTTTATATTTACCGAATTTTCGTAATATTACATTAAACTTTACACATTTAATTATAGTAGGTTTACAAACATTTTTTAGAGTGTAGCACTTAATCCCGAAGTAAAATAACATAATAGGGCTATTAACTAAAAATCTTCATCAAATTTCGCCAACTCCCCATCAGATGGCGAGCAACAACTGTTCTAAGATTTATAATCTCGCGCAATTAGAATGTTGCCATATTTGAAGACTTTCATCTATCACCAACTTTTATTTCCCCTCTATCCCCTTTCCAAAGAAAGCAGCACATAACGAGTAATAAGTAGGAAGAATTTTCTGAATGTTAATTCTCTTTAACAAAAACTGTACGTTTGTTGAAAAGAAGTTTTGGCAGAAATGAACCACACACCGAACGATACGGTTTTTCTTTATACATATCTTCTGCGGTTTCTCTTATGGTTTTGAAAAATGTTTGAACTAAAACAAAAAATCTATAAAAATATGTTTATAAAAAATATTTTTAACATCTGTATGCAGTAAGTATAACAGATAATATATTCTGATAAACTTTAATATTAATTTCACACAAGCTTACATTAGCTATTACACGCAGAGAAAAACCATGGTTGCAACATGATCACTGCTTGCTGCATTCGGGTAAGTTGTTACAACCCATTTATTGGTTTATAAATATGTTCTAACCATCAATATGGTCGCTACCATAATCATTTTAATAAATATTTTTTTTTTATTTCATGATTCACATTTGCACTTTTGCAAATTTGCACATTTTCACATTTGCACTTTTACATTTTTTACATTGGAGGAGGAATCTATGTACCAAATTTAAACTTCCCAGCTCAAGCAGTTTTGGCAGGCCGTCAAGGAGGTGAATTTTCGCTTTTTTGCCCCTCCGCGTTAGATTCTCCAAAAGTCACGTCTTATCTGTTATCTACACTGAAGAAGGAACCTGCATACCAAATTTTAGCTTTCCAGTTACAGCGGTTTGGACAGGCCGTTCGGGGGGAGACTTTTCCCATTATTGCACCCCCCAGGAGGAATTTCCAAAAATCCAACTTGGGTGGATGTCCACGTTGGAGTAGGAACCTATATAATAAAGTTTAACTTCCAAGCTCTAGAGGTTTTGGCAAGTCGTCAAAGGGTAGAATTTTTTCCTGTTTTGCTCTCCCCGTTGGATATTCCAAAATTGACATCTTAGCTGTTATCAACACTGGAGAAGGTGCCTGCATACTAAATTTCAACTTCTTAGGTCCAGCGGTTTCGCCAAGCTGTTAAAGGGCAGATATTTCATCCTTTTAAACCCCATTTTTACCACGTCCCTGGCTTGAAATTTCAGGTATCTTGCTATTTCGGTGTGGGCAGGCCGTTAAGGGGCAGATTTCCCCTTTTTGCCCCTCTCCTAGAAATTTAGGTGGAACCAATATACACAATTTCAACCTTTCAGCTCCAAAGGTTTTGGCAGGCCGCCGAAGGGGAGAATTCAACCCTTTTCTGCTCCTTCCCGTTTGATTTTTCAAAAATCACAGCTTATCTGTTATCTACACTGGAGAAGGAGTCTTCATACAAAATTGCAACTTCCTAGGTCCAACGGCTTGGGAAGGCCGTCGGGGCGAGAATTTCACCCTTTTCTTCCCCTCCCCTTTGGATTATTCAAAACTCACGTCTTAGCTGGTATCTACACTGGAGAAAGAGTCTGTATAAAAAATTTCAAGGTCGAATGGTTTTGGCAGGCCGTAAATGGGGAGACTTTTCGCCCTTTAAACCCCAATTTTTACAACGTCACTGGCCAAAATTCTAAAATGTACCTTATCAAGGAGTTATCACATACTCCCAGGAAGGCATATTTAAAATTTCTCCGAAGGATTTTCCAAAAACCCCGACTTAGCGGATGTCTACGCCGGAAGGGGAAGCTGCATACCAAATTTCAGCCTCCTACCTCTTGCGGTTTGGGCTGGGCGGGATTGAATGAGTGAGTTGGCTGTAACTATACTGTAGTAAAATAAATTCTGACTATGAAAAAAAAAATTGAAAATAATGGTATTATAAAATGCTAGCAACTGTAAATAAATAATTATAAATAAAATAAAAAAATACTTTTACATTAATAATATTATATTGTTTCAATAAAAAAAACGTTTCTTATACAAAATACTAGATTTTAAGAAATGTTTCTGATAGAAAATGATGAATGAGATTCTGCAAACTGCTTCTTAGATAAAAATTAATATATTCTTAAAAAACAAAATACATTTCATCATAAAAACTTGTAAGATTCTAAGATATTTCCAGCAGAAATATTCTAAAATTCTAAGGAGTTTTTCTAAAAGAAAAATTCTGAGATTTTAAGGAGTATCTTAAAAAAACTCTTAAAAATGTCCTTCGAATCTAAGAATTTTTCTAAAAAAACTCCATAGAATCTCTGTTTTTTTTCAAAATTCCTTAGAATTAAAAAAATTGTGTCCATGTATTTTTCTTTAGAAAAAGTCCATGTGTTTTCTCTGTGTGTGCATACAATAAAAGGTTTTTAGAAAGAATGGGAATAAAAAATTTGTGCATGATCTGCACCGACTGAAATTCTACCACATAATGTATAGTTAGGAAAATTATCCTTCGGAACTTTTATTTTAGATTTTAATGATTGTTTTGAGTTAAACTCCTTATTAAACATATAAAATAATAGTAAAGTAACACATTTTTTGGGTGTAGGGTATCAGCTCAAGAAATTTCATCAAAAAATATTATATAAAACTAAATAGTAAAACTTATAGATAAACATAAAGATACGTTAAAAGTTTTAGCATACCGAGTTGGAGAATTAAAAATTGCGGTCGGTTACATTGGCAACCTCCAACTACAGCATGCATATAAATATATTTATGTAACTTTCATTACACATTTATTAGTATTCCAATTCACTATTCTCCTCTAGCAGTGTTTAGCTATTGTCTGTAAAAAACCCACGAAAAAAAAGATGGCTTCATTAAAGTACTGTTTTTGTGGCAAAGGCAGCACATGTGGTTTTTAGTTCTATATGGTTTTAGTTATTTTTTCCACTTTTTGATATATTTTTTTTTTGTTAAAAACGCATGTGTGGTTAGTTGCATGGAAAACTAGAGTGTGTATCACACATTCATATTTTGTACTTATTGTTCTATCTAATGTGTGTTTAAATAATTGTATGCGTTTTGTTTGAGTTGGTATTAGAATTAATACTTATTAGAGTCGAACCTTGATTTGCACCCCTGGTTTGTCCTCCACTAAAACCGAGACAGACAAGTAAAACAAATTTAAAGATCGCGATTTTTTTTCAATGATTTTTTGTTTAGGCTCTGCCTAGCTAAAAATCGTTAATTTGCTTTGTTTTTGTAAATATACGAAGGTTAAAAGCTAACTATAAACTAGAAATAACAAACGAAAAACCTCGAAGTATAAAAACTACAATTCAAAACTAACGATTTTTTTCCAAAATTTTTTTACAAAAATTAAAATATTATATTACGATAAAATATACTTTTGAAAAAGATACTTTTCGGTGAAATTGTCATTTATAGTTTTTCGTCATATGATAATGCAATTTTTATAAAAATTTATATTTTTATAAAAATGTATTTGTAGAAATAAATAAAATCATTAAGGAAAAGCCTTGTGCTCCAAACTTTGTGTCACAAAAAAAGAGAACAAATCAGGGTTTGACTGTATAAGTAAATTTTCAGAAATAGTTAAATGTAAAACGAGAAATTTAGATATATATTATAATTATATATTATTTTTATAAAATACTAAAATTTCAAAATCATTTAACTTTGTGTGCATGTTAATTATTTAAGAGGTATAAATGGCATTTTCATTAGAATATTTTCAGATTTAGTTAGGAAATCTAATAAAATTAAAAAAAAAAACACTTACATAACAAATAATAAAGTTAACGTGGGGAATGCCGACTATACCCTACACCAAGTATATTTTGGGAAGCTCTCTAAACTCCGGAAAGGAATTAGACCGATTCCCTAACTAAACTACACATTTACGTATTTTCGGCCAAATTTCAATTTAAGCTCAATTCAAATAGGACTTTTCTATGGGATATATATTTTAATATTAAGCCTCTTTTACTAATATTACAGTACTTCCTCGGTGCTAAATTGTTCCTATACTCGTAAGCTATTTGTAATACTCACTTCCAGTGATACACGCATATTAAAATAATATGTTATTTGGCCAAAATGTAAGTATTATCAATTCTTGTCCTTATTACCTAGTAATATTAAATTTTCCTCGGTATCTCTCATATCCGGAAAAACACGACCAAAAAAGAAATATAAAAAATATCGTAAAAAAAGTGTGCATTTAAACTAACCCCAAATTAGTCCTTAAGAAGAAATACCATAAATTTCAAAATACGAAAAATGGGTAATTTTTGAACCCACTTTTAAACTCTTCACACATATCTGAGTTTTATTTAAAGCTGGGTGTATGGATTGAGGGATTTCTTTGTAAATCATTTTTTAGAGTATACAAATAAAAATAAAATAAAAGAATATTTTCTTAATTATAAAATTAAAATTGGATGCTATAACCGAAAATTCTGTTGCCGCAGCTCTAATTATGTTGTGCCAACTGAAACAGGGTTCCTCAATTTAAATTTTTAGTTTCAGCAAAGGATCTATTCGGATAGAATCAAATGCGGTGAGAAAAGAAAACTTTTATTCTGAGTATTAAAGAAGGTGCATGCAGAGAAAAAACATGGTTTCAACATGACCACTGCTAATTTATTATGCTTACTACATTCGCGTATAGTTGTCGCAATCAGGTTATTGGGTTATAAATATAAAGTAATTGGTTCATAAATAGGTTATAACCATCAAAATGGTCGCCACCATCATAATAATAACAAATATTTTATGATTTCATGATTTCCCCTTTCTATTTTATAACATATGATAATTATGGAACTATAAAATGCCGACAACAATCAATGATAATTATAAATCAAATAAAATATGACTGACATTTACTGTCATAACACTGTCTTGCTTCAGTAAAAAAAAATTTATTAATTCAGTCACCCATGTAAAAATGATAGTATATGTTCATTTTCACCTGGGGCGAGGCTTAATTTTCGAAAATGCTTTTTACATTTAATATTATAATTTACACTAGTCAATTCATTTTCGAAAAAATTCATTTTTAAGAAGTTTTTATATTTTTAAGTTCTTTTTAATAAAAAATATGTTTATTAAGTCATTTCACACAAGAGTTGTTTCGCACGAAAATGTTTCTTACACCAAATACTAGATTTTTATACATTTTTACTCAGATACTGAAAACATTTTCTGAGATAAAAATTCAGATATTCTTAAAAAAACTTGGATTCCAAAAACTTCTTAGATTCTGAGGAAACATTTTGGGTATACAAGTTAATAATGTCGATTTGGACAACAGATGGCATAACTATCACATATGGTTTCTGTCAAATATAACAAATATGGTATTTTGGAGGATGAATACCTGCCATTATAATTAAGTATTCGATAGAAGTGTAAAAACACATTTTTTTTCAACCGTTATAATAATGTCTAATTGATAACCTTCTTTTATTTGAAGAAAATGGCTGCTGAAAGTTAACAATTGTAGGTAGAAGCTTACGGTCAAGACAAGAAGACAAGGAGAGGCCTGGTCAGCCGAAAACGTTTGAAGATGAGGAATTGGAAGCATTACTTGACGAAGATTGTTGTCAAACGCAAGAAGAACTTGCATTATCATTGGGAGTCACACAACAAGCCATTTTCCTATATTTAAAAGTATTAGGATTAGAGTATTCAACCGGTTTTTTTTTTAATTTGAATAAAAAGCTTATATAATTTGTTAATAGTTTTTATTACAAAAAAACAAATTTAATATATAAAGTAATAAAAATAAAAAAAATACATTCTTTGAAAAAAAAAATATATATATATATAAATATATATGTGCACGGCGCATGTTGCGGGGACGGTTTTTCGTTCCACAAGTTACTATGAAGACATTTTGTTACTGTGGGGACTGTCCTTAAACTTTTTGTTATTCTACTGTTTACACTGAAGACATTTTACTGGACTGAGCGCATATTATAATGACTTTTTTGGCTGTATATACAGATGTCTTCAAAGTATGCGCAATGAATATAAATATATATATATATATATATATTCATTGTGCATACTTTGAAGACATCTCTATATACAGCCAAAAAAGTCCCTATAATATTCGCTGTATCCAGCAAAATGTCTTCAGAGTAAACACTAGAATAACGAAAAGTTTAAGGACAGTCCTCAAAGTAACAAAATGTCTTCATAGTGACCTGTGAAACGAAAAACCGTCCCCGCAACATGTGCTGTGCACATATATATATATATATATATAAAGTATTGGGATTAGAGTATTCAACCGGTTTTTTTTTTTTAATTTGAATAAAAAGCTTATATAATTTGTTAATTGTTTTTATTACAAAAAAACAAATTTAATATATAAAGTAATAAAAATAAAAAAAATACATTCTTTGAAAAAAAAAAAAAAAAAAATATATATATATATATATATATATATATATATATATATATATATATATATATATATATATATATATATATATATATATATTCATTTAAATTTAATTTTTTATAGTATTTCATTTCAACAAAAAATTAACTTAAAACCAATATTTTTTACTATAATATCTTAAAAATTAATATTATAAAACTATATTCATATCAAATGAATAGAGATCATTGAGTTTGTAAATTGGTAAAATTAGGTACGTTAGTAATTTGAACGTTTAAAACGTTTGGTATTAAATAAGTTTTTTTAATATTACATTTTAAATATGTAAAAAGAAAATCTATTTTTCACTTCTTAAATAATATTTTAGAAATAATATGCAATTTAAATGTTTCGTTTTTAGATGATTTTTTTTTTTTTTTTGCTTTTGATAAAGCTAGAAGTGGAAAATACTCTTTCACTAATAGTAGATGTTGGACAAATAATCTAAAGACAATTATATAAATTGTCCAACATTTCAGTTCTTTTGTCGCATTTATCAAGATATATGAAATCATCATATAATGATGGATAATTTTGTACAGTGTCTTTTTTAGGATTTTAAATACTGTTTATTGTGTTATTTAGATCAGAAATTAAACTATTTGAATTTGGAATATCCAAAGTTAAGTCTTCATCGGAATCTATCAGACTTACATCTAAATCTTCGTAACCAAACAAACGACTATAAGGGTTCGGAAAAAATAAAAGAGACCAAGTAACCCAGTTGGTGAAGTAATTAAAACAACCGATTAACCGAACAAAAAAGACCGGTTTTCGGTTTTCTTCGAATTTACAAAATATTCGAAACCGATCGGTTTTTAAAAATAAAGAAACCGGTTGACCGGTTTTCGGTTTCGGTTTTTGAATACTCTAATTGGGATTCATTAAAAAAAGGAAATTGGGTCCTATATGAATTGAAGCCGAGAGACTGAAAGGCCATTTTGCATGTCGGAAATACTGCTTGAACGCTACAAAAAGAAGTAATTTTTGAATCGTATTGTTACTGGTGATGAAAAATGGATACATTACGATTACTCTAAGCGAAAAAAGTCATATGTAAAGCCCGGCTAACCAACCAAATCAACGCCGAAGCCGAATATCCATGGCGCCAAGGTTATGCTCTGTATTTGGTGGGATCAGAGGGGTGTTTTGTATTATGTTGAAATCGGGTCAGACGATCACAGGGGACCTGTAGGGAACACAATTAATTCGTTTAAACACAGCAATTAACGAAAACCGACCAGAATATTCGACCAGACGAGAGGCCATAATCTTTCATCATGACAACGCTCAGCCACATGTTGCAAGACCGGTCAAAAAGTATTTGGAAAACAGTGGATGGGAAGTTTTGGCTCACCTGCCTTATAGCCCAGACCTTGCCCCTTCTGACTACCATTTGTTTCTATCGATGCAGAACACCCTTACTGAAATACGCTTAACTTCAGAACAGGGTATTAGAAATTGGCTTGATTCATTCTTTACCTCAAAACCAGAGCAGTTCTTTTGGCGCGGAATTCATATGTTACCAGAAAGATGGGAAAAAGTATAGGCTAACGATACACAAATCTTTGAATAATGTATTAATTAATTTTTTTATAAAAAATCGACATTATTAACTTGTATACCCAATACTTAGATTCTAAAAACTTTTTTTAGTCTAAATATTCTTAGATTCTAAGGACTTTTTATAAAAAAAAATCTTAAAAATATCCTTAGAATATAAGAATTTTTCTATTAGAAAGAGTCCATCGAATCTATGTTTTTTTTTTTATTAAAAAGCCCTTAGAATTTAAAAGCCCTTAAATTTAAGGAACCTTCTCATAGTTTCGGAAAATAATATAACTGTAGGGACCATATTATGATAACATTATCGTTATTTTGTTATCAAAATATCATATTTTTGTTATTATTTTTTGCTTTTACGTCAAATCGTGGACGCATAGTGGCAAAAATATATGATGCTCTTCAAATATGGTTGCCCCAACCATGTTTTATTCCCTGCGTGTGTGTTTTGATTACCATCTTATATAAAATAAGCTATACGAATTTATTGAAAGCAGTGCTTTTTAATAGTGAAAGGGCAACTGTTAAGAGGCATTTGTCAGTGACTCCTGTCAAAATTTGAATAGTTTGTGTTTTACAACCATTGATAACAGACTACCGTGTGATTTGATTTGAGATTGAGGAGAAAATGGAAAATGGCAGTGTCCATGGAAAAATGCATGAATTGCTCCCTAATCCACCCGGATTTAGCCCTGAGTGACTATTTCTTGTTTCCAAACCTGAAGAAATGTCTCGACAGAAAGGAACTTGACTCCATATATGAAATCATCCCCCAAATAAACATATTTTGATGACCCCGACAAAACTTATTTTATGGAAAGGACAGAAAAATTGGAGAAACGTTGAACAAAAAAAGACTATGTTGAGCTCAAAGAGGACTATGTTAATAAACAAAATGTTGTTTTATCTAAAAACCTATATTTTATTGAAAAAGTTTAACCCACCCTTGTAACCGCATCTTCGTAGCTTAGAATAAAGTGCTTTTATTTTATATTAAAGGCAAATTCTAACTGTATCCTAAACACAGAAAAAACATTTTTGGGGCAATCATATTCGAAGAGCATCATATATTTTGGAATTATGATTGTCATACTATAATAAAAATATCATATTATGATAATAAAATATCAATAATAATTTCTTATTAATATGGTACCTAGTTATATTATGATTCAAAACTATGATAAAGTTTTTTAAATTAAAGAATATTTCTTTAAAAAATGTTTTTCCTAAAGAAAAAATTTTATATTAAGGACTTTTTCAAGAAAACTTCTTTGATTCTATGGATTTTTTTATGGAAAAATACTTCAAACAAAAATTTTAAAATTCTAAGGTCTTTCTTAATAAAAAAACATAGATTCTATGAACTTTTTATAAAACAAAAATTTTTAGGTTCTAATGATATTTTTAAGATTATTATTTTTTCTTTTTTTGATAGTCCTCAGAGTCTCAGAATTTTTCCCTTAAAAAAGGTCTTTACAATCTAAGTATTTTTTACGATGAAGAGTTATCTGAATCTAAGAATTTTTTAGAATCAAAGTTTTTTTTTTGTAAATTATAATGTTATACGTATAGGCATTTTTAGAAATAAAACCCCCCCAGATGAAAATGGTCATATATTATTTGAACTGAAAAAATTTTTTTATGAAAAAAATATTATGACTGTAAATATCAAAGTCATGTTTTATTTGATTAATAATTTTTCATTAATTGTTGTCAGCATTTTATAATTCTATAATTATCATATTTTTTCACAGTCAGAATTTTTATTGCCATATTATGGTTACAGCCAATCATGTTACAAAATAAAAAGTTGCAATCATGTTATAATAAAATATTTGCTATAATAATGATGGTAGCGACTCCGTAATTCTCCGTAATTTTATGTAGTTTTTTTTTCAAGATGTCCCAAATTGAATAAAATGATCAAAAGTCATGTAATCTGGCAGCATGATGCCTATCTAAAGCTGAAAGTCCATACCACGCGTTTTCGTGTCAACGCTTTGTACGCGTCAACGCTTTAAACGCTTTACTGAAATTCAAGTTACGTACGACGCTTTTTACGCTTTTGTTTTGATCAGCTGTAGCGTAAATTTGTTGAATAAAATAAATTTAAAATAAATAACTTCGTGTTTTTTTACAGCTTCAATTAGTTTTTCCTCCATTGTGTACTTTAAAAAAAAAATAACCTATCAAAATCAGCTGATCTGTTCATACGCTGCTTATGACGCTTACAAAAGTAGAAAGTAGACCTACTTTACGCGTCATATTTTTTGTAACTTACTATGTAACTTGCAGCATACAATTACACTGATTCTACTTTTTGACAAGCGCTTAATTATTCATGTGTAGGCGATATATTTGTCTGGGATATGGAAGTTGTAATGTACTTATTGTTATAATTACTTGTTTTATATTATTTTAAATTTATCATAGTTTCATATTATTTATATTCATAAAAGGAAAAATAACATTAAAAAAATAGTTTTAAAAAAAGGAATTTCATAATAAATAATAAATAAGAAATAATGAAACCCAACCCGTCATTGATTCTATATTGGCTGCTTGAATTTCATTTCCAGAATCAACCACTATGAATCAATTACAAAAAGTATCGTTACCGCACTAAAATTCTTTTAAGCATTTTTTTAGATCAAAAATATATGTATGTACATCTTTTCACGTTTATCCGTTAACCGAATAATTTGGAAATACGGACATGCCGAATATTAATCGAAAATTCTATATTTTTCGCTCACTAATTACACAATGGAGACCACTTTGCATAAAATATATATATATCTTTGTTTTCTCACATATAAGTAAATATAATATCCTGCACTTGAAGAGCCCCTAAGGTGAACTTCTATTGTTTTACTTTAGAATAAACATGAGCTTATGATGCTGCTGCATTAAACATATTTAGGTTCCTTGCTTTGCTGTAGCACCAAAAAAAATAAAACTTTTAGTTTATATAACATGTTTTGGGGTTTTAATTGTGCGTTACAGTGTAAAAAATGTTGCTAAATTAAAAATGTTACTGCAACTTTTACGAGGAAAGAAGAACTTTTTCGTAATATAAAACCATCGTTACGTTGCTTCTAAAACAAAGCTGCAGTATGTCTGTCCCATGTATGTAATGATAATAACCTCAGTTTTTTGGGAATCTAAGACAAATCCCTTTGATGCTTTACAGTTGGTTGGAAAGTGCTAGAGAAAATGTATGTGGTTGAATATATTTATGTTTGTTCATGATATACACCCATAGATACTTGGATTTGAAACATTCTACCATGGTAACTAAAATTTTAGTTGGTTTTAGTTTTTTGTTGGTTGTTATGAGATTTCTTTTTTTGTGTTTTTGGGTGGGTGTGCTCTTCTACGGAAACAACTTAAAACAAATAATAATTATTTTAATTTTTACTAAATTTTCTTACTAAATTGGGGAAAACAATTTCATGCATACGAAATTGTTGTTATTAAAATCAAAAATTTTTAACATACATACGTTTTGTAGCCTTAAGTTAGAAAACCTTGTACAAAACTCATGTTATCCTTTATATGATGTAGAGCTTAAGCGCAAATACATGTATAGTGTATATACTTACGCATACTCTTACACCTTGTAGTACAGTTTTATATTAGTGAAGGGTATTTAAATTTCAATTCTAATATTTACTTTTTAGCATCCTACACTCACTTAACGTATGTGATACATATACACACACACGCTCTCTCTAAGTGGGCCCTTTCTATAACATTTTAGGATCCTTGTTCTGTTTTATCAAATACTTTCAAAATGTTGCATTTATATTTCTATGTATGTGTATGTGTATGTGTGCATGTGATAATGTAATTATCCTTAGCTTATGCTCCTTTATGTGTATTGAATGTCTGTCTGTATATTTTATATTTAGTTAATTTACGAGAAAATTTACTACCAATTAGTGCAGTTTTATATTATGATTTAGCTAACAGGGCTATACATATTCATTTTAAGTAAAAACTTCATTAGTTTGAACAATTAAATTTAATTGTTTTAATATAAATATTTATATTTTTAATATTATGTTTTTATATCCTACACCACTATAATATGGTCAGGTTATGATAAGTTTTTGCTGATGCTTTTAACTACCAAAAATATCAGACTTAGATCCACCACCCGCTTTGTAAGTCAATTTGACCGTCCGTGTGTACATGCAAACCTTTTAATTAAACTACAGGTCGCAAATATAAAGATATTTAAATTAAATTTTGTGCATTTGGGTCCATATTTGGACCTACCTCCCATAAAAAAATTCTACTGATGTGGGCTTTAATTGTATTAAGCCAGATAATAACATATCTCTCGATGATATTTGTGAATGTTACATGGAGCCATAAATCATGCGGATCATATTTGGACTCATACCCCATAAAAAAACATATTCCCATTCGTTGTAATATTGTTTGTGTTAAAATATTGGAATAAAAGAAAGCTACCCAGATGAAATAACCACCGAGGGGACCGGTGCATCCATCAATAAAATAAAACTCACTTGATTTTGAAACTAGAAAAAAAATACAATAATTTTTTTCATCTTACATACATCTTTGGCCAAAGTAATTTTTATTTTCTTCGTGATCTTTGACATTTTAGTAGTTTGGCCACAACAAATTAGATTCTTTTACCCATTTTTTCAAATAATGAACATATTAAAATTAACTGGAGGGGATCGATTACAAGGACTTTAGAAATGTACAAAATGTACAAAATGACTCTCATCGTGCAAATAACGTAGCCTCCCAGCCACCTTGCCACCTAGTCACTACACCAAAATTCCTAGCCACTACATATAAGAATTTTGTGGTAGTGGCTAAGTTTCTAGATTATTGGCACGATGAAAGCTACTTTGTAAATCCTGTATATTTCTAAAGTCATTGGTCGATTATGCCTAAATGATAGACGATGAATAAAAACAATCTATGCATTGTAGTTTTACATCAATTTTTAATTTTACTTCAATTTTTTAAAATAGTTCAGATAAGAGGTGGGCACGTAACATGAAATTTCGTGATTCACGCGTGAGCCCGAACCAAAATTTAAATTACCCACGTGATCGTGCGTAAGCGTGAGAAGAAAAAAATCTTCGTGCGTGATTGTAATTTTTGGTTCGTGTGTAGTGAGAATGCCAATAAGTAATAGTTGTAAGACATTCTCGAAATGCAAGATGGTATTTTAATCTATATATATAAATTTAGGTTGCATTGTGTTAGTAATTGATGTTCTCTGGAATGCGTGAACCGATTTCAAAGTTCATATGAAAGGTGACGTCAATACCAAGGTTGGTTCATGAGTTATAGCCATTTTAGTGAACACTGCATTCATTTCGAAATATGTAATGCTAGAAATGTTGTGGCATCTCAAAGTGACGAACAGCGTGCAAATAATACTTTGGCTGTTCGAAATGCCATGGTACGTGGTAGGGCTCTGCGAAATCCAGCTCCACGTCCGTGTTTGCGACGTACTCTGAAGCGTGCTGCATTCAATTATGATGCAAACTTTGATTACGTTTCTCATGGCAAGGTTTCAATTGGACCAATGACTACTGTTTGCAGTCAACAGATTTCTGTCTGTCGACACTGTTGCCAATGAAGAATCCGTTGGACTTACCAGGATTGCCTCCGCATAATCTCCAATTAAAAGTTGGAGCCACTATTATTATGCTTCGCAATATCAATCAACCCCGTTTGCTTGCTACTGAAAGGTTGATGGCTTATGTAATTGAAGCTACTATTTTAACTGGAAATGATTCCGTCTGATATGCCATTTAATTTCAACGACTTCAGTTTCATTTTCGCCTTGCGTTTGCGGTTACCATTAATAAGGCGCAAGGCCAATCCTTAGGAATTTGTGTAGTGAATTTAGAGTATCCAGTTTTCTCACATGGACAGTTGTATGAAGTCTGTTCGCGCGTTGACAAACCCTCGCTTGTTAATATTTACACCGAAATTGGAAAAATAAAGAATGTTGTTTACCACAGGCATTACTATAAAAGCAATTTATCACTGATTTAAATGAATTTGAATTGATTTTTTTTTTTTTTTTTGCACTACGAAGTGTGCAGGGGGTTCGTTATTCATTTATAATCAGAAGCCCAAAGGTTTCAACGATTACATAGTGAAAAAATCAGCTAACATTAAGCATTAACATAATTAAGGTAATAAATAAAAAAAATCCTTTTTTTACAACAAATAAACAAAATATATTTATTTTTTAGCGTAGAAGCACACGCCGGATATCCGCTATTGAAACTATATTATTTCGTCATCTGTTAACGATCGCAAATTTTCGATCAAAAAAAAAAAAACAAATTTCGGGTGGAATCATGAAATTAATTCAATCAAAAAAATTATTTTGGGCAAAACGAAGTTTGTCGGGTCAGCTAGTTTAATATATAAATTGATATATCTAACTTGCAACACTTTAAGTTCAAACACTTCATAACACCGTTTGGGTAAATGTATTCTCACTTACCCTTCTCTTCGCTTAGTCTAAAAATTTATTATTGTAACCAAAACTATAATTATTAATTATATTGAATAAAGAAAGTCAGTTCAACGGTCTTAAAATTTTTTATTGTAACCAAAACTATAATTATTAATTTTATTGAATGAAGAAAGTCTGAACAGTAACAACGCAACCAAAATCATCTTCTTTTATTTTTCAAAATATGGCAACGAAACGCCGAACAGAAGACGTGATCGTGCGTTATCGTGAGTCAAAAAGTTCTCGCGTGCCCATCTATGGTTCAGATATTATATTCTTAACCTACGTACCAAATTTTGTAAATTTACATAAAGAAATGTAGAAATTATGAGGGTTTGGTCTTTTTCTTCCGAGTGCTGGTTTACAGTATACAAAAAATATTTTTTCTAAGGCCGATGATATGATTATAAACAATTATATACAACTAAGTATAATTATATATATAATTAAATACACAGTACAACAGCCAATCTGGGGGGTGAGAAATTCCAAGTCAGGGTGATGGTACTAGGTCAGTATAGTAAAACCCTCAAAGGGTTTGGCGTTCGTATGTGTCAGTTTTTTTTTATGACCTTTTAAATTTTTTCCTTATCTTGATGTTTTTTCGCTTAGTTGTAACATTTTGGCAAAAACGTAGTTTAACATAACTCGAGAACCACTTGTCCGATTTTGATGAAACAAATTTAGAAAAATTAAGAACTACAATTTCTCTAATCTGTTTCTATACCTATATGTGCAACACTTTCGAAGTTAAAAATGAATGTATGAAAGGAAAAAAGTATTTTTTGCCTAAAAATTTAAATTTTTTTTTTTTTTTAAATTCATAAAAAATCCAAAATGGAAAAAAGTGCCAAAACTAATTACTTTCGCGTAAAGTCACATAACTCATGAGCAAAAAAGGCATAGATCATGAAAATCGATGCACGCGTTTCTCATTTATTCACAATTAGGTAAATGTATGAATTTCAAAAATTTGCTCCAGATATGCACAACATTATTTGGAGAAAACATTGACACTCACAAGCCGAACTCTCTCATATTTTTCTACTGTACTAAAAGAGAAATATTGATGTGGCAACACTGGTTCTGTAATGCTCACATAAAACATGCATTGTCATTATACTTCTTCTCTTTCTCACACTGGTTCTGTGATTTTTGTCATTTAACAAGTGCCGACGAACGCGAACAGTAAAAGTGATTTTTCTCCAGTTTTGTAAAAGTGAACAAAACTGAACAGAATATGGAACTGTGCAAGCCAGATATAAATAGCTTTTGCTACTGCTGTGGTCAATATGTCCCAACACATAAAAAAAGGGGAAATTTCAGTACTGATTTTGTTGAAACATACGAGATGTACTTCAACCAAAATGTTATAGTGAACGAAAATTGGGTACCAAATATAGTGTGTAAAAGCTGCTACAACCGTCTAATGGATTGGAAAAATAGAAGACGTGAAAGTATGCCATTCGGTATCCCAATGACTTGGACTAATCCTGGCGAAGGTCACAATCCATTGAATTGCTATGCATGTGCGAATAAAGGAGCCGCAAAAAGGATAAGAAAATCGTATAATTACGTTGGTGTTGCAAGTGCCGCAACACCATTGCCTCATTCGGACCACATTCCTGTGCCAAAAGCTTCTAGCCCAGATATTTTCTCTTTTACGACTGCTCCGACATATCATGCACGTGATGATCCCCCATATGAGCCATCAGTATCCAATGAGCCAATTTTAATAAATCAAAATAAGCTTCATTCAATTGCTGCCAAGTTGGAATTAACACAGCATAAATCGGAAGAGCTGGCTTCCATTTTGAAATCAAACAATTTGTTGGCACCCGGTGTGAAAGTCACTAGTCCCGAACAACCACCATCGAAAAAGTCTAGGCAATATTTATTAAAATAAATAAAAATAAAAAATTATAAAAATGTTTACTTAATTTTTTTAGTAGTTTATGGCCAGAAGTCTGGAGTTATTGGGGAAAATTTATAAAAAAGGCGATAAATGACACTTTTTTGAATAAAAACAAATATCAATATTTTTGTCAAAATGGGATACCTTCACTTAATTGTAAATAAAAGCAGAACGCGTTAATCGATTTCTATGATCTATGTCGCATTTTGTTTATAGGTTATGTGACTTCACATGAAATTAATAACACTTGATCCTTTTTTCCATTTTGGATTTTTTATGAATTTAAAAAAAAAAAATTTAATTTTTAGGCAAAAAAATATTTTTTTTTCTCCACAAATTTATTTTTACCGGCAAAACTGTTGATTAAACGGATTAAAGAAATTGTAATTCTAAATTTTTTTGAGTTTGTTTTAGCAAAATCGGACAAGTGGTTCTCGAGTTATGTTAAACTACGTTTTTGCCAAAATGTTACAACTAAGCGAAAAAACATCAAGATAAGGAAAAAATTTAAAAGGTCATAAAAAAAACTGACACATACGAACGCCAAACCTTTTGAAGGTTTTACTATACTGACCTAGTACCATCACCCTGACTTGGAATTTCTCACCCCCCAGATAATAATCCCAAAAATGTTCCATAGTGTTATAAATACAATGTAGTAATTCAGTCATATGTAACATTTCTTCCCAAATCCCGAATATATAATTATATATTAGTCTGATAAAGCCTGCTATTATGTATTGCAGTGTGAGGCTGAGTGTATAAAGCGGTCAACTACAGCTCTGGCAGATTAGATTCCACACAATATACTGTTGCATCTTGTCTGACACAATTTGATATGCAATTTTTGGATCAATTTATATCTTACTTAATTCCCAAATGCATTACTGGATTCGAAATCGCACTTGGGAATTTTTCATTACCATTGAAATTTCATTACCATTATTTGACACTAATCCAAATGAAAAAAATTTAATTAAATTTTGCCATAAAATTTCATTAAAATATTTTCCATTAAAAATTTTATTACTCATTGCAATTAAATACCACAAATGCATAAAAACAACTAACTATAATTAATTGAGAAATCATTGTTTTACAAACAAATGTATATGTTTTGAAAATGATCAAAGTGGCTTTACACAAAAAATAATGAAATATAAAATATACAAATATACAAATATACAAATATTAACCCACATAAATAAATACAAGCATAATATTAACGCATAAAATGACACTTTATAATGCTAATGTTTTCTTTTAATAAGTGCATTAGTAATTGTAATAAAATTCAAAAACATTGTCATTAATCAGTGAAATCAGATTCATAAATCAATATCATTAATTCAAACAAGGGTAAAGAATTGTATTTCATTACAATTGTTATGAAATTAAATCATAAATTAATTACTCCAATCAATGCATTAATCCCATGTATGATCTAAATTGATCTGTCATTTGTCAGATAAATCTAGATGGTACTTAATTCCCAAATATATTGATGGATCTAATTCGATCGACAATTTTTAGTGCAGGTATTTTGAATATCAAATTAGTTTTTTTTAATCACCAAAAAAATCTGTAATGGTAACTGAAAATTTTGCTAATTTGAGCCCAGCGGTATTTTTTGCTAATCTTAGCAACACATGTCTGCTGACGTGTAGTATAATGAAATAAGTAGAAAAAATTAGTACTCGCTACTAAAATTTTGTAAAGTGGAATTTAAAATCGTTTTGCTAAAATCAGCAAAAAAAATTACCAAATATTAAAAAAATATTTACTAATATTCAATATCAAATAAGTATAACAAATTTGTAAGCGTTATTAAATTTTACTAAATTGCTGTAAACTCAATGAATTGTAAAATATAGCAAAATTTTAATTTATCAAAAAAAATTATTAAAATGCACAAATTATAATAAAATATATAAATTTAATAAAAAAAAATATACCCAAATCGTACGTTTGGAAGAAGTACTACAACCCGGTTAGCCGGGTAGACCAGTTTACCGGTCTAGAATCTAAATCCGTATAATGGGGGCTCTACTAGGAATATATTATCATATAGGTACATGCATATTTTACCATATTAGCTAGCATATCACATATTTTCATATATCTTTGGATCCTAAATTTGAAGATTTGATTCGTATATGGCTATAAACGGCTATATACCCTCAAATTTCAGATCCGGTCATACATTGAACTGTGATTTTTACATGGGTAGCTGAAATTTTATTAATCATTCTCTCTTTGCATGTACTTTGATCATTTTAAATCAAGCTTGTGGCAACCCTTAACAAACATATCACTTCTATCCCATTTAGAGATTATGTCTCCAATAGCACGTGCCGTTCACACTTTGGTGTCAAATAATGGCAAACCACTTGACTGCCAACCAATTTACAAACAACGAGTGTCATAATATTTGCTTAAAGGTGATAAAAATAAACCCCTATTCCCATATGGGATTACCCGTTTGCAGAAGAATTTATATACATTTTTAATACACAAATTTCACCCTTACCTAAAATAAGTAAAATAAGGCAAAACCATATAAGGTCAAAGGTTAAAGAAAAATATACCATAATTAAAATTATGTATTTAATTGCTTAAATTTTATAGATTTTATGTATTGAATATATCTATCATCAAATTATTTAGATAATTATTTTTTTCGCATACTAAATTTATGTATTTCGAGCAGCTGGATGTTGAATTTTATAACGTTTCTATGACATTTTTTTTGTTTTTAAACTAGTTTTACATCTTTTTGTTCCCAAGAAACTTCTTTATTTTTCTAAAAGAAATTTTAAAAGATTCTGAAACTAAAATCGTTAATTTCTAACAATTCACCCTTTTTTGATATACAAAATTGTATGGATTAATTTAAATTTGCTCTCTTAGGGGTGAAAAAGGTGAGGTTATGATCATCATAATGATTATTGTCATGATTATGATTTTAGAGATCAGCAAAACAATAGATACCAGTTTTGACAACAAAAGGTTAAAAATTCGTATACAAATTTTAAATGAAAATTTAGAAAAATGTTAGATCAAATAGACATGCAAATTATAAACTGGTTAGCACTTATATGCAATAGATAATAATGTTAGAAATAGAAACACAAACAAGAAACTTGAAAACTATTTTTGTTTTGCATGATCATTTAGTTTTAATAAAAACGCGAGCGAGTTAACATAAAAAACGGTATCGAGGAAATTTATAAAAACGAATAAAGTGTAATGCAAACAACACAAATTATGTTTTATGAAAATTATGCAAAAAACAAAAATTATAATGTGAGTTAAAAAACTTGAAAGTGTAAAAAAACTTATAAGTTTATTAGTTTGAAATTGTGATCCCAAAAAAATTAGCTGTACTTTATAGAAACTGCAATTTCGATATCAAATTAGGTATTTTATCTTTTTATCTCTCTCAAATATTCTACATGTGTACATATAATTTTATTAAATTTCAAATCGACTTTAAAAGTGTCCCATTTAAGTACAACAAATATATTTACGATAATTTAAAGTTAACCAAAAAACACAAAAAATTTAAAAAGGTTACAAGGTTAAACTTTTCAACGTCCTTCGCTGATTTTTTCTAATTTTGTTTGTTTGCAAACAAATATTTTATATCTTAGCGTTAAAAAATTTATAGAATAGTAGAATATAAACGAGCGAAAAAATTGTTCAAATCACACAAAAAAAATATATTCTTGGTCTATAATTTTTTTCTGCGCTTACCAAATCCTTATCATGTGTTGTTTTGTCTGGGTTAACAATTTTTTTGTGAATTCTTTTTTTTATTTTTTCTATACGTTCATATTTATGTACAATATGCTTAGACACCCAAAACAACATCGTGCTGGGTATAGAATGTGGACAAAAAATACACAATTTTTCTAACGAGCTAATATAGATTTTGTAATAAAAAACACAATGAAAAACATTAAAGGACATAAAAATTTAACATCCATTAAATTCGGTGTAAATATATTTAAACTTTTTCTATTTGACTCTGAAACATTTAAGGACTTATTGTGCCATTATTTTGTTCACAACAACGATTGTATCAATAATTTAGCATTTATATATTTATTACTGTTTTTCCCAACATACCACAATGCAAATGGAGAAGTGTTTCTAGCAATAGCGAACTACCTCATTAGGTAAAGACAATAAAACAGATTTTTTCGAATTTCTGAAATTATAGTAATTTTATGCATTTACAGTAATTTTATGCATTAAATTGAATATTTATGTATTTCAAAAAAATATTTCGATAAATTCCGAATATGTTAACAATTATACTCACAAAAAATACACACAGGGAAATAGATCATATTTATACAAACGAATCTAACACACCCTAAATATGATGAAGCTTCATCATATTTATAAAGAAGTTTATTCATATTTAAGAAAAAGTTTTATCAGTATTTATAAAGAGGTTTCATCATAAATCTGAAGAATTTTTTTCATGTAAATGTAAAAATTTTATCACTATTTAGGAATAATTTGTAACATATTAACATATTAGAAGAAATTTTTTGTTTTTTTTTTTTGTTTTAATTATTTGAGAAAATAAAAATACAAACTTAATGAGAATTATATATAGCACTATTTTTATTAAAATTTTTTATAAAATATGAAGATCAAACATTTGTCATAAATTTGTATGAAAATCTCATCATATTTATGAAAACATCAAAAAAATTACAAAGAATTGATGACAAACGATTTGATAATATAAGAAATAAGAAAATTCAAGTCGGGTATGTTAACTGTATGATACCCTATACCAAAGATATTTATTAAGAAATCAGAAAATATAGAGATAACTTTGACTGAAAGTGCTGAAAAAGTTTTTTTATAAAAACGGGAAAATTGGTTAATTATGGGGACTAGGTACAAATATAAAACTTTATTATTAAATATAACTTGGTACGTTAAAAATATTAGTAAGAAAATTTCGTCTAAATTCAATAAAAAAATCGACTGCATGTTAGCATAAAAAGCTTTTTGCGTTGATTTGTGAGTTAAATAGAGATATTTGCAATTAACACTTTCAAGGACACAAAGAATGTAAATGAGGGTCGTAGCTGACCAGAACAAGCATTCCATTCGGCTTGTGTTCTAAATAACTTTTTCTGTGTATTCTCTATTATTACTAAATAAAAAATAAAAAAAAAAATCATTTAAAAAAAATTTCTATGATCTCGAACAAACAAAAAATATTTTCATACATATAAAACATTTTTTCATATATTTTCACCATTGGCTAAGAGGTGAATAATATTTTTTCAGCTTAAAAATTCTGTTCATCTCAAAATTTTTTCACTATAATTTTTTTTCCACCACGGAAATTGTTTTTACATAAAAAAATTTTTTAAGGTTATTTTATTCCATCTGTAACCAGAACATTGTGAAGGGTAAAACCGAATTAAATGCTTTTACTTGTAATTCAAAGAAAAAACTTGGATGGAAACCATTAGATCATGACCACTAATTTTTTAAGAAAAACAATAGAAACGTAATAGATTTTTAGAAAAAAACTTTCACTATCGAAAAATTTCTGTAATCTAAGGGGTTTCCTGCAGAAATTACAAACCACTGCTTTCGTTGCTTCCAAAGTGTGTCAGTGTATTTATTTTTAGAAGCAATTTTGAACAATTTAAAAAAATTAATACTTTTTTTGCTTTTAAAGTAAGCGTTAGTATATTTTTCAGCTTTCTTAAAAGTAATTCTTAACAATATTCAAATCATTTTTTTAAAGATTTATTGTTCTCAAAGTGATTCTAAGAACCGATTTGGAGACAACTTATGTCCAAACAGATAATGGCGGATTCAAATCTTGATGGAATCAACATCGTTCAATTTAAAGTTTTTCTTTTTAATTTTTTAATTTTTTAAGATATATAAAAATAAAAAAATAAAAGTCCTCAGTATTGGTGTTTTTCTATAAATTGTTTTACCGGCACACCATAATGTACGAGGCTACCTTCAAATACTGTTTACCTTTCAGGCTGTATTTTTAAAACTTATTATTTTTAATAAAAAAAGTTAAAAAAAAACATATTTTACTACATTTTCAGTCAATAAATTGTTGAGCGCGTTGTGGTTTAACGGTTAGAGCATTGGGCTGTTACACAGAACTTTGCGGGTTCGATCAACACCGATGACTACATCAATTAAGATAAATAATATGTATGAGTTTTCTTTCCTCATACATATCGCAATGTCCTCCTTTGGTGTTCCCATAACACTTAACCCCACCGGAAGTAAAATAATATAACAGGGCTATGAGCTAAAAAGGTTCAACAATTTCGCCAACTCTCCTCTCCATAAGACGGCGGGAAAAAGCTGTTATAAAATTTATCATCTCGCACAATTACGATGCTGCCATATTTGAAGCCCTTCATCCTTCACCACCTTTTATATCTCCTCTATCCCCTTTCCAAAGAAAGCTACACAATAATTAGTAGGAAGAATTTCCTTAGTGTTGCTTCGCTAAAAATAAATGTACGAGTCACAATCTAAAATTCGTATATTTAATAGAAAATATCTAATTTTCGAAATATCGATAAATAAAATACCAACAGCATATGTTTAAAGACATCCTTTTAGCTCGAAAGCGGGTAGGCCTCTTTTAATGAAATTTGTCAAATATAATACGCTTTTTTATTAGTCTGAACAAAATATATTGAAACCAGACGATATTTACTTCAAAATTCGTAAGTTTTTTAAGTATACATAGTCACAATTTCTACAGTTATGACAGTAAAACTCTAATTCTTGGATTAAATTTGTATTTTAAAGAAAGCTATAATTTGAACACAAATTTTTGTTTCTATGTACATTGGTTTTCTAAATTTATTTTTAACTAACTTCAAACATTATCACCTGAATTAAGCATTAAAAGTTTAAAAAAGATTCGCATTAGGTTATCTTGTTTTTAAGCGCCAAAAAATGGAATTTATGTTTAGAATTTATTGAAGTAATTTTGGAAAATGCTAATGAATTGACTATCTTCTCTGCGTATTTGTGCTATGGCAGTACGGTCAGATGATAACAGATCATGAATAACGCTATTGTAGAAACATTTGTATGTTAATAATAATAATATTTTATAATTACTTATTTATAAAATTAAAGCCTTAATAAAAGTTTTCTTATTAAAAATTATATAATATTTTAAAATATTAATATCTACAAAAACAGAACAGAAAAAGTTTTCTTTTTGATCCTTTCAAATCCCTACATTTATCAATGGCTTAACAACAACAAGGACAACAACACTTCCCCACCACAATCTCCAACAAAGACTTATAATTCGCAGTAGTGAGAGAAAAAAGGGAAAAATTAAAACAACATTTTCTATTGGCTTAAGAACAGGAGGTAAAATAAAACTAACAAAAACCATAATATTAAGCATATAAATGCAATTTTTCAACACTTGGAGAAGATCCAAAAAATAAAATGCACATTTTTCAAAATAAAATAAAAAATAAACAAGAACTAACAGCAAACAGGACCATAACTAACGATTACAAAAATAAAATAAAAATGGGAACCCACGCACTAAAAATTGTAGTATATGCATAGGGATTAAAACAGAGATGGGCAAATGTTAAATGTAGTATGAATTTATTTTTCAATGAAATTATTCTACAATTAACAATTGTTGTAAATAGTTTAAAAATTAAATAAATTTTAACTTAAAAATCATAATTTTTTTGCTTGTCACAATTGTATTGTAAACAAATTTGAAATCCTAAAAATACGGTTGCCGCAGTAAAAATTCATCGGACAAATTATTTATAATCTGAATCGGCTAAAAAATTAATTTTAATTAGAAGAACAAATATAAAAATAATATTAAGGTGTATTTTGGCTCTGATTCGAACTAAATCAATGTTGCCAGGTTTGACGATTTATAGTTATTTTAACGATTTTTATTATCAAAAATAACCAAACGACAATCCAGTAATTATTTACTTTGAAATAACGGTTTGTTTTGCATCAAAATACAGCAAAAAATTTAAAAATACTTAATTTTCCCATTCTTTAAATGTAAAATCTTTTTAGTTTCCGGTTCTTAAAATTATGAAAAATTCCAACAAAAAAACTGGGAACAAACTAAAGTATTGCTGCTTTTTTATTAGTACCATTGGTTTTAGAATTTGTCAAACATGATGTAAATAAACCTCATATTTGTGTAAATATGCACTGCATAACCAAATTTTATTAATAACACAATATTAATTAAAAACAAATACGAATATTTTTGTAAAATAAACGAAAATTGATTTATTTAACTAAAGTTTTTGTTGTTTTGACTCTCATTTGATATTTTTATGTAGGTCAGATAATTATGCCCTAAGATTAAGTACGTTTAATTATTTTCCACATATGCAATACTTTCTTTTAATTGAAGATAATTTTTATCAATATAAAACTTAAGTGCTCTTTTTAAAAATTTTTGTGGAATTAACAAATTGAATTTTTTATTTTAACAAACAAATTTGTCAATTGTTTTGTAAAGTATTTGTTTTGACGATATGAATGTTGTAATTTAATTTGAATAAAAAAATAACTATTTTAACAATTCGTTTCGTTAAAAGTTAACAAAATTTATATATTTATTTCACTTACAACTTTTGGTTCAGTGTGTAAACGAAGAAGCAAAAAAATTATTTAAAAAACAGAAAATTTTCACATTACTTAATAAGTTGTTAGGGTTCTTATAACAAAAATAGATTATCTTGATGAATTTATAAGAAAAAACATTTTCGATTCTTTTAAAAAAAAATGTTATGCCCAATAAACCTGGTAACACTGGCCTCAATATACATAAAAATATTTTCTATCTTAACTGTTCAAAAGTTTGTTCCTACCTGTTTCTAATATAGAAATGCAATTTTTTGGGTGTGGCACACAACTACCATTCACACACTAACACCAACACATGCATGTGCATGTGCATGTGCATTAGTTTTGTTAGTTATATATATGAATGTGTATATAAATGTGAGTATGCATATATGTGTATCCGGGTGCTTGTGCAAGTATGTCTACTATTTCTGTTGAATAGATACATAGAGATAAAGATGTAAAGCAGATAGACAGTTATATGAAAATTTTGCATAAATAGCTACTAGTTAGATGGATAAATGGCAGTATATACAGTTAGATGCATGCATCATGTGCATCAACTTTATGTATACCAAAAAAAAAAAAAAACTAGACAGACATATAACAGTATAGATGCACTTGATAGTTAGAGTTCTGTCCTAAAAACTAAAATTGAGTTTGAGTAAGAGTAAATACAGGGGGAAATCTGTCTTTTGTTAACACTTTTTAGACACCACTATGCACAAACCCATCCCCATCACACACAGTACTCACTTGTGCAGTAGCCTATGTATTAGTGCGTTTTATGTTCTATGATGCTATAGTTAGGTAACCTCTTCATTTTTCATCATCCTTATAAAAACAAAAATGCAATGTAGATTAAAGCAGTGAGTCAAAAGAATAATGTACACAAATTTGTATTTTAAAAATAAAATTCTTTATTTTAAAGAATCGGTTGTTTTATAAATCCCTTTTTATTACTAGTTTTTCATTGGTGGTTCTTATTTAATTTTGTGACCCACTTTGCCTTTAACTGTTAAGCTTTTTTCACTCCGATATTTTGTGACTTTTAATTTATTATATTAACATTAGTTTCAATCCAAGTAGTATCTCAATAAACATTGAAAAGTAAAAAATGCATGCGCTTTAAATATTGGCTGTGTTGTGCTTTATTTTAACTGTTTTTTACAGTCGAAATCAAGTTCATACAAATAAAAAAAAATTTATTCATGTTTTTGGTTTATTATCAATATTTTAAAATAAAATGAAATAATTTATTTAAATTTTCTGTGAAGATTTTTATAAAATCTGAGTATCTTCCACGGATTTTAACAAAAAGGTAAACCACATTTATTTGAAGCTGAACTCTGTATTTACATTGTCTTTTTTATTATTTCTGAAGTATTCTTCAAATTTCTATGCTTCTAAGTCAAAAAAGGATGTTTTCACACATGGAAAGTAAAAATATATTGAAAATAAAAAATACCACACGACGTATGATTAATACGTCTTTGTATTAATTAACGTATTACTCATACGTATTATGGTACTCATATATATGTAAATTAAGGTGGTGTTTCTAGATGACGTTATGCTTCAGACGAACGAAAATACAATAACAAAATACAAGCAATACAAAAACAGAATACATGCAGTCACTTATTTGTCTAGCGACGTACTTTTTGTGGAAACCCCACATAAGTGCACAAATCACTCAATATCAGTGTAGCTAGCAATTATCCTGCGAATGCATGTTTGTAGTCAATAGCTTATAGATGATTTTCCGAATCAGTAAATTTCCATTAAAATTTATTAGTGCAAATTTGTGTACATTTTGTGATAAATTCATATTTGTCTTATGTGCATATTTATTAATTTTTAGTACATATTTTTCATATTTTGCATTTTATTACATATTTTTGCATATTTTTTTTTAAATTCAATTAATGATTTTTATCAAAAATAAACAAAAAGAGAATTTGTAAGCTTTCATAAGCACATACTAAAAGAAAAAGCATGATGTTGTTACATACAAGGTGGTGCAAAAAGTATTACCCTGTAAAAAAGTACTACCATTTTTACTTTACATTTGTAAAGTATAGACGTGAAAAATTTATAATGAATAGCAATGAAGTGCTACACACTTGCAGAATGCGTGATTTTTTAACTCATCGGCAAAGTGTATGATTTTACATTAAAATTAATCATGAGCCTCGTCATTTTTATCTCAGCGGCCACCTCAATAAGCAAAATTCTCAGTTCTGGGGGAAAGAAAACCTACACATAGTTCATGAAACACCCTTTCAAAGTTACCGTTGGTGTGCAGTTACGTCGAAGGAGCCGACGGTACCGATATTAAGTTGGAAGGCGACCACTATAGAACCATGCTGACCACGTTTTTCTTACAGAAAAATACAGTCAAAGAAAAAAAAGAAAAGAAAAAATTAAACATTTTAAATGTAAATATGCGTGTATGTATATGATGTAATTTTTTATTTGTAAATTGCTGACCACGTTTTTCTTACAGAAAAATACAGTCAAAGAAAAAAAAAGAAAAGAAAAAATTAAACATTTTAAATGTAAATATGCGTGTATGTATATGATGTAATTTTTAATTTGTAAATTAATATATTGAAAACTTGCCTCAGCAATGCGTTTATGGCGCTGAGACCTACTTAAAATTGTAATTTCGCGTTTAAGTGATTTGGCTTGGCCAGCCAGTTTTTCCGATTTGAACATCCCGGGCTCCTTTCTTGAATCTTTACTGTGCGCGAACAATACCCACATCTGAGAGCAGTTTTCTCTTTAAACAAAGGTTATAGCGAAAGAAAGTCAGATTATGGTTTTTGCACTACCTTGTATCAATCTTTAAGAAATCTTAAGAAAATATATTTTTATACAATTTGGTATTTTTTTTAGCAATTTCGATTAGTCGCATAAAATTATTCGAGCAATTATTTGAGAAAGTTGGTAGATTAATCGCTTGAAACCAAAGCTAGCAGAAAGCATCATTAGGGACCCTTGTCTATTTTAAGAAATTTGTCACAAAATGTTTTCATTCCTTAAATTTCTGTGTGCAACAACAAAAATTTCTTTGCAACAACTACACTAGCAACAACAATAACTAAAGATAGCCACTATATATATTCAGTTGATATGTACTACAACAACAACAACAAACTTCTATAACACACGCCCAAAGTACTAACAACTACAGCAGAGAAGTTTTTTTGTTAAACAACAAAAAATTATAAAATATTCTGTACTGTACCATACAAGAATGTTGTTGTTGTTGCTGGTACTCGTATGTAGTATGCAGACATATTGCTCCCTATTTTGAGTTGGTTTCTTGTTGCTTTTTGTCTAGTGGCAGAAGTATATATGCCACAAACACACACACACATGCATGCATACACACATGAATAATACCCACACTTTTGCACCGACATATTGAGTATTTTTTTGCTGTTTCCAAAAAAGAACCAAAACGAAACGAGATGCAAAATAACAACTAACTAAAAAACTAATGCGCTAGAAAGAGAAACATTATTAGAATTTCGTTATAACATTGTTTTTGTAATATACAACAAAAACGCCAACAACATACTTTTAAAACAAAATTGTTTTACACAATTTTCTCTGAATATTTTCCTTGTCCTGTACGTTATGCGCCTTTTTCTACTACTCTGTATGCATGAGAGTGTATGTGTGAAGTTTTATGTAAAAATGTGTGTAAAAATATTGGTATATTTTGAGTAAAATTTCATATTGAGCATTGTAAGCACATACAAGTTCTGTGTGTTGCCCGTATAAACAACATCGATGGCATTAGGGTGTTTGTTCTTATTATTTGTTGTGTACAAAAGATGTTCGTTCTACTAAATCATACCCCAAGATATTTCAAATAAGACTTTTACTTTGAGGGAGAAAATATTTTGCAAAAAGAAGAACATTTAAAATACGGAGTGTAAAACACAAGTGAGAAAATGTGTGTGAAGTAAGTGTAAAAATAATAATGCAAGTGTTAAATGATGAGATAAAAATGAGATAAACTTTTACTTAAAAGATTAAAGCTTAAGATCCAATGAATGACTTAAAGGATCTTCAAAAATCAGCTGTATTCGGGAATATGTGTATTTCAATAGATTAAAAAAATATAAAATACTCGCAATAACTTATTGAACTCTAAATCGTTGTGGAAATCGAAAAAATATGTATTTGATGTAACTTGATTATTTGGTCAATATAAATTGGCACAACAAATATCGAGATATTGTTTATTTTGTTCGAGACTTACGGGTCATAATTTTAACAAATACATATATAAAAATAAATAGACCGGTTTTTTTTGTTTTTTTTTTTTCAAGCAGAACTATTATTTTCATAATTGATAACATTAAAAATTACCCGAAATGATAACACATATATTGATGATGACAAACATATCATTGGTAGTTTTGACTGAAATGAACTAAAAATTTTACTCGATTTTTTGGACCCCTAAATAGTACTTAAAATATTTTACCAAGAAATCTCAAAAAGGCTTCAAATCTACACTCATAAAGAGACCGTAGAAATAGCTGAAAATTTTGGAAGGTCTACAAAAAAGTACTTATATTTTCGACTGTAGCTTATTCACAATAAGTAAGAGAATTGCGGTCTGTTAAATTCATAGACAATTTTAGTTAATGTAGTTAAACATTTTACTAAATCAAGAACATATTTAGAAAAATTTAACAGAATTTTTAGATGGTCTAAAGAACAATTCTGCTGAATTTGTGTGTGTTTTTAAACTCTAAAAGCTGACCCGGGATTGGGCTTTATTTATCTTGAGAATTATGTGGTTTGTAAAAAACAGTTTATACCTACGTACGAAGAAAGGACCTTTTGTCTATTTTCCTCTATTTCGCTTACTTTACAAATTTCATATGCCAAGAGAATGCTGGGTATATTGAGCTATTCCTATTGTTCGGCCTCTATTTATAAAAAAAAGAAATGCAACATAAAAAACCCAAAAAGCGCAGCTTTGGGCAGCTTTTGGCTGTTTATCATTTTCTTGTGGCAACTTAAAATAAAACTTTATAAAACAATTTTCGAAACAACAAATTTGAAAATTTAATAATTGTATGAAATTTTCGCGAAATTCGCGACTTCGAATTTATTTTTGATTTTATATTCGCAATATATTCACAAAAATACATTAGATTTGATATTTATATTTTATTTTTCTCAATTTTTAATTTATTGAAAATAATAGAACAAGTACAACTTCAATGGCGATGTGCTACCTCTAAATAAAATGTTATATTTTAATATCTTTTGACGACCTTAATGAACATACATGATCATACATTGGCCTTTGAAACCTATGAAGATACGTGGATATAAATACATAATCATACACTTCAATGCATAGTTCAATACGTGTTCATATATGATCGCATATATTTTCATATATCTTAAAGTCCGAAATCTGAGGGAAGATGGAAGTATATGGCCATATATCCCTCATTTGCGAAATGACCGGCATAACCTTATAAACACGTTTTTTGAGTTAATGATGCAAAAATATGGGTTACACCATATTCTAAAACATATCAAAAAATGGTATTAATACCTCTTTCTCACATTAAGTGACGGGCAAAAGTTTTTTGCACTTTTCTCAGCAGTTAGGCTCAATTGAAAACTTTGAATGCATTTATCTCGGAATCGATTTTTCTCATATATGGGCATATATGATTATATATATATATAAGATATATGGGAATATATAACATCATGTATGATCATGTATACCCAGTATGATCATATACAAGACGGTGCCATGTAATAAAGCCATACGAAATAAAGACTTATTTCACACAGCATTGAGAAGTAATGCCATATGGCTTTATTTCCATCGGTGAAGTGAAATAATGCCATTATGGCATTATTGCACCTTTGATAATTTTCTGTGCAATATTTTTGTAGTGTATTTGATTTCTTTTAATTACACAAAAAAAAAAATACAATACAATAAGTTCAGTTAACAAATGGAAATGTGTGTATCGATTTTTTAAAAATTAACAATATATGAATGTGCGTGTCATTCTTGATAATGGGCACGACAAATTGGGCACAACGCTTGTGAAGAAAAACGTACTCATATAAACTAACAGTTCTTCATGCATAGCCAGTCGCCAGAAAAAAAAATGCTTCAATATGACGAAGAGCAGCAATAAAAATGCAGTACGGAGCGCCGGCCGCGTCGGCCCCCTTCAAACTTCTGTACGCCATACCTTTTCAACGCTTGACAATAACAACTCATTCTTTTGGCAATACATATGTAACAATTACAATAATTGCATTTTACACTAGTATGACATTATTTCCACTTCAATTGACAAACGCATATGACTTTATTTCACTCCTTCTGCACTCACCAAAGAAAAGTCTGTAATGGCAACTGAAAATTTTGCTGTTATTACGGGAAATTTTGCTAATTTGAGTCCAGCGGTATTTTTTTGCTAATCTTAGCAAAACATGTCTGCTGACGAGTAGTACAGTGAAATTAGTTTAAAAAAATTAGTAGCCGCTTCTAAATTTTATTAATCTTCTTGTAAAGTGGAATCTAAAATCAGCAAAAAAATGTAATTTTTAGTAAATCGCTGTAAACTGCAATTATAATATGGAAAATATTATAGCAGTAAAGTTAATAACCGCTACTACACTCACCAAAAAAGTCTGTAATGGAAACTGAAAATGTTGTTGATATTACGGGAAATTTTGCTAATTTGAGCCCAGTGATATTTTTTGTCTGGTGACGTGTAGTACATTGAAATTTATAGAAAAAATTAGATGCCGCTACTAAATTTTAGTAAACTTTTTGTAGAGTGAAACTAAAAATATGTTTGCTAAAATCAGCAAAAAAAATTTACTAAATATTATTAATATTAGTACAAAATTCCAAACTTATTTTTTTATCGAGCTTTAAAATTTTTAATTTTAATTTTTTTTTTTTTTCAAAAAATATTTTAGACAAATTTAAAAAAAAAAAAATCAAAGGCTTAGAAATTTTTAATTTCTTAAGGTCAAATTTTAATTGATATTTAGAACCAAAAAAACTTTTAAGTGGATGTCCTATTTTTAGACATCAGTCGGTACACAGAATAAAATTAGAATATTCTATTTTTTATATTGAACATCTTTTGTAGAATATTTTTGTATATACAAAAAAAAATTTTTTTTAAAAGGCCCCAACAATGGAATTCGTAAATACAAAAAACTGTTTTTTTATTTTTTTGTAACTTGAAATTTTATTTTCAAATAAATTATATATGAAAAATAACAATTTACAAACATTTAATTAATTACTTAAAATTTTGTGATACTTTTTTTTGTGTATATTCACTTCCGATCCCTTTTTTTAATCTATGTAACATTTTAAGGCAATTTAAGTTTCTAGGTGTAAGTTTTAATTAGAAATACCATTTCCTTCAATATTCACTTTTTAAAAATAAGTAAATTTTGTTGCAAATTTTAGCAAATCGGCTTTCAAAAATTTGTAAAACGATTTCTGAAATTAGCAACACAAATTCGTAAATATTCTGTAAAAATTCTGTAATTAGTAAAATGTGAATTTGCTAAATAATATTTTTTTTACTAAAAATCAGTATAAAATAATAATGAGGGATTGAAAACCGTTTACAAATTTTTCTACTAAATTCTTTTTCTGAGTGTGTGGAAATAAAGCCATATGGCATTATTTTTTCCAATGTGGTGTGAAACAATGCCATATGGCTTTATCACCTATGGCTTTATTACCTATGGCTTTATTACCTATGGCTTTATTACACGGCACCTACAAGACAATGTACGAGCTTGTATGTTCATTAGGGTTATAACTTTTGACATTTTTTTGCAAATATCAAAATTTACCTATCCTAGCGGTAAAGTTCATAAAAAAATATTAAGAAACCCGTTCTTACTTTTTCGCGGTTGTCAAAAAAGTTGGCCCACCAACCTCTTTGAAGTTTTAAAAATTTTTTTTAATTTAATTCCAACAAAAATCCAAACTAGCAATAGTTTGTTGATCTTCTAGAATACCTTTAGACGTTTTTTTATTCATGGTTGAAATCCGCGAACATTTTGGTGAAAAAAAAAATTCGGTTTTTTTACGATATGGGTGTCAAAATTTGCACAACAACGGGCCCGCAATATAAATTTTTTTTTTTAATATTTTTGATTAAAAAAAATAATAATCCTTGATTAAATTCACTAATGAAATAATTATAAACCAAAAAAAAACATTTTTTTTTTTAACTTTGCGGCACATATTGTTATGTCACTTTTTCAATAGTTTTTCTTATGAACGTTACATTTTACATTGTACAATGTACACATTAAATTAAAAATAATATATTTAAAAAAAAAAATATATCAGAAAAATTTTAAAAATTGCATTTGGTGGGCGAGGTTTTTGTGTCAAAATGACCCGAAAAATTGATTTTTATTATCAGTATAGTATTCCCCATGACGTGGTGATAGGTATAAAGTTCATATACATATATTTTTACATGGGTTACTTAAATTTTTCATTTTCCCGTATCGTTTAAAGCTTCCTTGGGGAATTTTACATATTAATGCTACGAGTACGTTTGTGTTTTTATTGTTAACATTCTAATTTCGGCCAACAATCCATCGATCGATATACTGTGAGCGTCAAAAAAGCGTACCTGTTGGCCTTTTACGTTTTCAACTTATTAATTTGATTTATCATTTATCATTGTATCGAATTCGATCATTATCCCATTTTCGATCAAAAGTATTAGAAATTGCCGGCGGTATAAAAAAAAATAGAGTATTCAAAAAACCGGCCTTTTTGAAAAAACGGTTTCGGTTTTCTTCGAAAAATCGAATTTAAAAAAAACCGGTTTCTGTTTCGGTTTTTGCAGAAAAAACCGGTGAACCGGTTTTTTTTTTTAATTTGAATAAAAAGCTTATACAACTCGTTAATTGTTATAATTACAAACAAAAAAAAAAAAGAAATTTAATATATAAAGTAATAAAAATAAAAAAATACATTCTTTGACAAAAAAAAAATATTTTATAATATTTTTTTTAATGTATTTCATTTCAACATTTTATTTATTGGTTTTAATATTTTTTAATATAATATTTTAAAAATTAATATTATAAAACTATATTCATATCAAATAAATAGAGATTAAGTTTGTAAATTGGGTAAAATTAGGTACGTTAGAAATTTGAACGTTTGGCATTAAATAAGTTTTTTTAATATTACATTTTAAATGTGTAAAAGAAAATCTATTTTTCACTTCTAAAATAATATTTTAGAAATAATATGCAATTTAAATGTTTCGTTTTCAGACGATTTTTTTGTTTGCTTTTGATAAAGCTAGAAGTGGAAAATACTCTTTCACTAATAGTAGATGTTGGACAAATAGTCAAAAGACAATTATATAAATTGTCTTAATTTTCAGTTCTTTCGTCGCATTTATCAAGATATATGAAATCATCATATGTGACCTTCTCCGAGAAAAGTCGTCACCAAATCATAACTAACCATACCAAATCGCATCTCCCAACTGAAGGTGTGTTCACAGTGAACATGCGTTATGAAACTTTAATTGCGTTTTTCTCAAAACTTCATTTTCACACACTAGGTCCCTTTTCTCGGAGAAGGTCACATATACCGATGAATGATATTGTACAGTCTCTTTTTTAGGATTTTGAATACTGCTTATTGTGTTATTTAGTTTAGAAATTAAACTATTTGAATTTAAAATATCCAAAGTTAAGTCTTCATCGGAATCTATCAGACTTACATCTAAATCTTCATAACAAAACGATTATAAAAGTGTTCGGAAAAAAAAAAGATACCAAGTAACCCAAGTGATGTAATAAAAAAAAACCGGTTAACCGAACAAAAAAGACCGGTTTTCGGTTTTCTTCGAATTTATAAAATATTCGAAACCGATCGGTTTAAAAAAAAAAAGAAACCGGTTGACCGGTTTTCGGTTTTTGAATACTCTAGAAAAAAGTATTTCACAAGATGCAGTGCCAGTACTCATTTCTGCAAATTTACTACTGCCTTTTATTAAATTTGTTAAAATTACCAAATTTATTTTGATGATATATATTAAAACCACCAATATTTGCAAATGAAAACATAAATTTATATTGAATGCTTCCAAAGAAATGTATACACTTAAAAAAGTTTGTAAGTTAAAATAACTGAAAATATTCTTTAAAAACCGGTCTACTTAATTTTCATTTAAATTAAATGCCATTTGTTATTTATTTTTAAATGTTGATTAATGAACTGACACATCCGTAAGAAACAAATGATATAATCAGTTAAAATAAATGTCAAAATTTTACCTACCAATCCTTAAAAAATAACTGTTTTTTCATTTATTTGAAATTATTTCCGTTTTTGTATTTTTTGTTTTTTTTTTTAATATACTCGTATAATACAAAATGTATGTATGTATATGAAGCTATAAACACTTTTTGTGTGAATGTTTTTGTGTATGTATGTGTGTTTTTGAAGTTCTTGTGATTTGTATTGAAAAATTTTGTATATATACAACCAATTTAAATAAAAAAACAAATTGAAATTTTTTGAATATTTTTTTTTGAAACAGACAGCAAACAAAATTTAAATTTGTAATAACTGTTACGGACACAAATAAACCACAAGTTTCGGTTTTGTGGGTAAATTTTTATTAAATTTCAAACAAATGAAAAAATAAATGAAACTGAAAAAAATGGTAAATGATAGTAAATTATTTCGAACAAATGTATAAAAAAGTTAATATAGATATTTCTTTGAAAAATAAATAGATGTTCCTTTATTTTTAAATGAAACGGAAAACTTTTTTATTAAACTACAAACAGTTAACTATATAATATTCTGAGTTAATATAAAAATAGAGCAATATGCATAATTGCTTTAGTGTCTATACTTAGAAGTAGATGGTCGGCATGGCCTTGGATTTAGCTTTTAAATATCTAGGAACCACAAATATGACATTTAATACATATTTAAAATTCTAGTACATTAAGCTGTCACTACACGCAAAGAAAAAACTTGGTTGAGGCAATCATATTCAAAGAGAATCATATATTTTTGGATTTATGGTTGTGCCAACCATAGTCGGACAATAATATGGTTATCATATTATGATAATAAAATAAACATATTTTTACCATAATATTGTCCCTACAGTTATATTATGATTAAAAAATTACTATATTATGGTCCAAAATAAACATGTTATGATATTAAATTTATCATAATATGATCGCATGTAATCATAGTTTATTCAAAATCTTATCATATCATGGTGCCTCATGACTATATTATGACTCCTGGATTATCATTATATGATCCCTAATCTAAGAAAATTTCTTAAGGGAAAAGTTCTTAGAAACTATGAAAAAGCTCTTTAAATTTAAGAATATTTACTTTAGAAATGTTTTTCCTAAAAAAAATTTATATTTTTGAAGAAAAATTGACAAGGAAAAGAAATCAAGAAATCTTCGATTCTGTAAGAAAAATACTTAAAAAATATTTTTTAATTTTCAATGAATTTTTTTAATAAAAAAAATCTTAGATTTTAACGACATTTATAAAATTTTTTTTAGAAATTTTTGTCTTTAGAATCTAAGAATATTTCTACTAGAAAAAGTCCTTAGAATCTAAGTATTTTTTATGATGAAAAGTCTTCAGAATATATGAATTTTTCATTCAAAGAAAAGCCTTAGAATCTAAGTTCTTTTTTGAATATTTAGAAACAGTTTGGGGAATCTGAAAGTTTTAGTTTAAGGAAAACTCCATAGAATCTTAAAATGTTTTTATCAGATACATTTCTAAATATCTATTATTTTATATAGGAAACCTTTTCGTAGAAAAAAATCTTGGGTTCTACAGACCTTTTCTTATAAAAAATATGTTAATAATATTTTGAGAACTTTTTACAAGAAATGAATTTAAAAAAATATTTTTTTTTACTCTTTGAGGCCCAGAGCTTTGATGTTTCATTAGAAAAATGCAAATATTTTCAAAACTAGTTGATCAATTTCTATAAAATTATTTTTTTCAGATTCTTAACAAAATTATTTTTCACAGAGACTAAATTAGTTTTCGAGATATTTTAATGTAAAGTCAAAAAAATATTTTTTTTTCGTGCCTGGGTCTCAAAGGGTTAAAAATAATTTCTAATTGTTTTTATTGAAAAGATATAAAATTTTAAATATAATATTTTTGACAATGAATTGATTAGAGTAAATAATATTTTATGTCTAAGAAATTTTCGAAAAACCCCTTTAAATAAATCGTCTAAGCTAAAAAAATTAACTTTATCTAAATGAGTCAATTGATGATATGATTCAATGCCATATGAAAGGTATTTTCTACCCATCTGATATTTATCCAGTTTTAGTAAACAATATATAATTGTTTTTTAAGACATTTTGTAGTTAAAATAAAATGACTGAACTGATAAAATTTTGTTTTTTACGAAAACAAGACAATATTATGACTGTAAATGTCAAATTGATGTTTTATTTATTGATTGTTGCCAGCATTTCATCGTTACATAATTATCATACTTTTTACATAGTCAGAATTTTCGTTACCACAGTATGGTTACAGACAATCATGTTATAAATAGAAGGCGCCAATCATAAAATTATAAAATATTTTATAATTTTATAATTTTAATTTTATAATTTTATTTAGACAGCCAATAACTTGTTTGTGACAACCATACCATGTTTTTTCTCTGCGTGTAGCAGACTTATTTACTAATACTAAAGTCAATTTTTGACATGTTCGACGTGATAAAAGCATTTGTTTCACATTTTTTTGTAAAAAACAAATTTTCATAGATCAAAATGATATTTTTTCGGTAAATTCGTATAATTTTCAATATTTCAGATTCGCCATCTATTGTTCAACTAATGTTCTTTCTTTAATAAATTAATGTCTTTGAATGCTTCAATAACATTTCCAAGGGAATAATTTTTCTTTTCTATTCAGCGGATATATCAACGGAATATTGTTTGATGAATTACGGGTTCGACGGCAATGAAAATTTAGAAAAGTAATACGTATGTGTTTCCTATCGCAACGTCTTTCTTTGGTATTCCTATAGTACTTAACCCCACCGAAGTAAAATAACATAACAGGACAATGAACTAAAACGCTTTAACAATTTCGCCAACTCTCCAACAGATGGCTTGCATCAACTGTTCTAAGAAATATCATCTCACAGTGTTGCCATTCATTTTTCAGCACCTTTAAGATCTCTTCTCTAACCTTTCCAAACAAAACAACACATTATAAGTGTGAAGAATTTTCGGAGTGTTACTTGTCTTTTTTCAAAAAAACTAAATTATATAAATAGAAACTGTACCATAAAATTTTGAAGTTTTCATCTTAAAAGTAACTGCTTATTTAATATTATTTTTCTTTGTCAACAAAATATCTTTCGCACAATTAATTTCTTTATCTGACCATTTATATGTTTGTCTTGTACTCTTTTATCTCTCAATTTATATATTTTGGCTCACATATACATTTTCAAAACAAAGAGCTGCCATATTTTTTTGGACAAAAAAAGTTATCTCTATAAAATTTAGTGAAAAATATAAAGAGTACAATAATAAAATAAGGATAGATAACATAAAGCCTCCACACAGGATATACACTCATTCCCCACAGTAATAACCTTAGATTTGTTACATAAAAATTCATTCAAGCGTTAGTATTGGTAAAATAATTTCTCTCAGATACTACTACAACTGAGAGTATCATTTCACTTGTACTCATCACGATTGCAAAACATAAAAAAGGAAATGTTTTTATTCGTTTTTCTATTAATTTTAAACTGGTTTTGTTGCAAAGTAGTGATATGATTATATGCGATGATGATGTAGGTGGCAATATGCAGGTTATATGGTTTGTCCTTTTTTTTAAATTTTGCGTAAGAATTGTATAGAGTTTTTGTAATGTCATATAAAATTTTTATTTTTTGTTTGTTGTGTTAAAGAACCGATTTTAAATTATATGAAATATTTTCGTGTATTGTGTTTTTATTAAAATACATAATTTTTAAATAATTGGACAATTAAATTGCCTAAAGTGCAAGACCCTAAGGATGCAAATGAATGTTGCAAGTAATTAAAAGACAATAGTATTTGTTTGCAATTATATTGATATATTTGATATAACAGTTTACTTGTAAAAAATTATGCGTACGAAGAATTTAATTAATTTTTTTTTATAATTAGGGTTAAATCTAAAAGTTTTTGAATTGAATCCGAAAATTTTTCAGTCATAATCCATAAGATGGAATACTGTCTGTGACAATTAATAGTATATTTTTTGCGAAACGGGATGAATTAAATAGAAAATTAAATTATTTTTCTTCAAGGATGTTTCTCTTCAAATAAACTTGGTTATTTTTTTCTTAGTGGTTCTTTAAATTTTAAATTTCATATTTGTTGTTTAAAAAGTTTGCAGAGTTTTAGAGTTTTCAGAATAAAGATGATATTTTTTTCCCTTTTAAGCCCCATTTTACCACATTTTTATCACAGTGAATTAAATTATATTACACCTACTTCTAATTTCCTACATTGAGTCCAAAAGATTTTGATAGCATCTTTTTTGCCACCCCTCAAAACTTTCTCAAATTCCACAAATTACAAAGCAACAAAATTAAAAAAATTAAATTAATTTGGGAATATATATAATTATATCCTAAATTTGTGTCTATCCAATAATTTCAATTTATATAGTCTCATATATATTTTTATATTACCTCATATTTATTTTATATAAACATATGTTATATAAAATAATATATAAATATATCTGAATTTATATATGCACATATCTGAACTCTGATATAATCGAATAAACTCAAATTTTGAATGTTATTATATATGGTCATATCTGGTCATATAATTTTATATAAGTGTAATAACTATTATTGATAACATTTTAAATTAATTGAGTATGGCGTTGCGATTCAATAAAATTTTAATAAGTATCATAGCGATATTTTTTTCTGTGAAGCTAAAAAAAAACGTATAAGCAAAATCTCAAGTTCATAGCTCAAGAGGTTAGGACCGGAATTTTGCTCTTCTTAACATAATTTTTTCAAGGAACATATATCCAAAGTATTAAATTGGTTAATGGACAGGCCGCTAAAGGGGAGAATTTCCTTTTTCTGAACATCGGCTTTACCACGTTTCAAGAGAAAATCCTAAAAAGTATCTTATAGATAAATTATCCGATACTCCAAGAAACATATATTTAAAATTTCTACATTTCTAACCAAAGCAGTTTGGGCGGGCGGTGGAGAATTTTCCTATTAAAAATATCTCATTTTACCAGAAAATATTTCAAAGAGCTCACACTACAAAAAACATGTATTTTGGGCGGGCCTTAAGAGGGAGATTTTTGCCTTTTCCGTTTTTTTTTAGAGAAAAAGTACCAAATATATTTATTAACTTATATTGCCGAGGTCTAAGCGGGCGGTACAGGGGAACTTTCCCCTATTTAACTCATTTTTCAGGCCACCAAGGGGACATTCCCCTTTTTGGGCCTCTCCATTCAAATTACTAAATACATCAAATTAAATTCGTTTCTCATAATTCCTAAACATGATTTGACTATAAACCTGTACCCCGTTTCTGTATCTTATGCGAGAAGTTTTCGCATCGAGAAATTCATGGACACCCTACTTCATACAGGGTGACTTCATATATGATAAAGTTAACTGCATTTTAACTGAAAAATTTTAGAGCCTTTAACTTCTAAAGCTGTGGACACATTTAATTTTATTACATAGAGAAATAACATGAAAAAGCTCATTATTATATTTTTTAGATTAGTATATATTTAATTGCCTGTGACTCACCCTATATAAAGAAGAACAGGGTTGCATTTTATATGTATTTTGAGAAAACTTTATCAATGCGAGAAATACAGAAACAAGGTACTGATATTATCCCCTTTTTGCTATCCTCATTAAAAATATAAGAAATAACATCTTAGCGATGTGTACTCAATTTCATTATAGTATTTGCATAATTTTTATAGTTTAATTTCAATTTTCAAATTCCAGTATACGTAGGAGGTTGTTGAGAACTTGATAATATAAGTACGCTACTGATTATATATACACATACCAACTGATTTTAATGATTCGGGGAAAATTTTCTATAAATATTTCAAGATAATTTCCCGAATTATATAAAAAAAAATATTAACTTTAGGGATTTATGCGAGTTTGATGAATTCTTGCTTAAAACTTAATGAAACTTAGTTATATGAAATGCAACACTGCAAGTTCCACCTGTTAATAGACGACAGCTGTTAAACGTAAGTTTCGTTCTTTACTTTGCATTTAACAGCTGTTCAAAACATACAACCTCGGGAATTTTTTTAAAAATAGAGAAAAGTTAATTATTTTTTGCGAAAAAAAAACCGTTAATATAACCAAGAAAAAGCTTGATAAATACTATGGAGACTTTGGACCATCGATTCCAATGGTAAAAAAGTGGCCTTACAAGCACGGAAGATGCCGAACGTTCTGGACGCCCAGTTGAGGTCTCTACACCCAAAACAATTGAAAAAATTCACGATATGGTGTTGGACGATCGGAGATTGAATGTGCGATAGATTTTGAAAGACATAGGCATCTCTTATAGCTCAGTGGTTTCAATTTTGAACAATCACTTATGTATAAGAAAGCTTTCCGCAAGATGTCTGCCGCGTTTGCACACAATCGACCACCAACGGAATCGTGTGACAGCTTAGTTTCACGCAGAGAAAAAACATGGTTGCAACATGATCACTGCTACTATATTAAGCTTGATGCAATCAGGTATGGTTGTCACAACCATGTTATTGGCTTTTTAACCATCAACATGGTCGCTGCCATCATTATTATAGTAAATATTTTACTATTTTATGATTGACACCTTCTATTTTGTAACATGATTGGCTATAACCATACTGTGGTAACGAAAATTCTGGTTATGAAAAAAATATGATAATTATTTAACCATAAAATGCTGGCAACAATCAATAAATAATTATGCATAAAATATAACATGATTCTGATATTTACGGTCATAATATTGTCTTGTTTTCATAAAAACCAAAATTTGATCAGTTCAGTCAGTTAGTTTTTACCACAAAATATATTAAAAAATAATCATATATTGTTTACTAAAGCTGGACGAATGTGGGTAGAAAATACCTTTCATGTGGCATTAAAACATTTCATCAATTGACCCATTAAGATCCAGATAATTTTTTTTTTAACTTTAGAATATTTTTTTAAGAGTTTTCTTATACATATAATATTATTTACACTAATCAATTCATTGTCAAAAAGATGCCATATAAAGATTTTATATTTTTTAATTCGTTTTAATAAAAACGATAAGAAATATTTTTTTAAAAAAATATATTTATCAATTCATTTTTTGTAAAAAGTTCTAATAATATTAATAAATATTTTTTATAAGAAAAAGTCTGTAGAACCCAAAATTGTTTTTGTACAAAAAGGTTTCTTACACAAAATACTAGATATTTAAAAACATCATAATATGTTTATTTAGAATCATAATATGGTAATTTTTGAATCAAAATATAACTGTAGGGACCATATTATGGTAAAATTATGGTTATTATATTATCATAATATGATAACCATATTATAGTACGACTATGGTTGGCACAATCATAAATCCAAAAATATATGATGCTCTTCGAATATGATTGTGCCAACCATGTTTTTTCTCTGCGTGTTCCATGGCAAAAATCCATGAAGTAGACTACGAATTGCCGTATTCTCCGGGTTTAGCCCCCAGTGATTATTTCCCATTTCCAAACCTAAAGATGGAAAGAGATTTTGCTCCAACGATGAAATTATTGATCAAACAAATGCCTTTTTTATACTTATAAGTAACTACTTATTGAATTTTTGTTTTTATTAACATATTCTTTAAATAAATATTGTAGCATTTTTAGTTCAAGCACATTTGGAAGCTAAACGAATCTTTGTTTAAAAATCTGCAAAATCAAACATACATTTCTTTAGCGAAATACCAAATAAATATATAAATTTTCAAAGAATTACAACATTTTCAATAGATTTTATTACATATCACAGTTGCGGCATATATGAAAGGTAGGCGTGGCGTTTCTCCTTTTTCACATAGGTAATATCGAAACGTTTCAAATTTTATATACATACTTCACTTGTTATATGATTCCACGACTCTACCATCCATACTTAAAAATTATTAACCAGTAACTATTTTAAAAAGCATTAAATTTTTTGAAATTTCGTCATTTTTTCCGATATTTTGGGCACAAAATTCTTACAGAATACAATTTCCAACCTATACAACTTTTGCGTTTAGGTGATGCATTTTGATTTTAAAAACAAAGAAGTAAAATTGATTTAAAATGTATATATGTATTAGAATTGTTAGATTTTTTTTTTTAATATGGAAAGCTTAGCTTCAAATTGAAAAATCTTAAATTTTAAAACTTCTAATTTCCAATTTGCTTTTCATTTAATACCAAAATTTTGATTTTTACTCTGAAGAGCATAAAGTTTCTAATAGTTTAATCACACTTATTGTTAGCCTATGAATTCTATTGATATTTCTATGTTACCAAACCATAACTATAGCAAAAATCATGTTTATATACAACAAAAGAATTCATGTTTTTGTCATACTCTCGGCACGGTTGATTGCATATTTTGTATGTAGTTTTTGTTATTTTTACGGTTTATAACCGGTGTTTGATTTAAGGGCGTTGTTCGAACATTGTTACTTTTTTATGCAATTTTTCTACTATATTTGTTGTAATTTTATTTTGTGTTTCTTTGTTTGTGTTATGGTGTGTATGTAAAACATAAAATTGTGTAGGTTTTGAAATATATCAAACGGAACAATATAAACAATCGTCTTTTTTTCTAGAAATCAACATAAAAATGTATGCATTTTTATATTTGCATTTTTGCTGCACAAAATTAAAATAATAAAAATAGAAATCCTAAAAAACATTCTGGTATAGAATATCCGTTATTGAATGGCAAATTGGCTAAATTGACCATTAGAGGTTATGAATGTGTTGATTGTATTATTCATTCTAATGTTAAATGTGTAGAAATGAGTAAATGGGATGTTGGTAGTTGATGATGCTTTTCTATTAGAAATTTTACACCAGCTACTTTCAAAAAATTCGCTATTTTCTTATAAAAATAAAAAGTTCTTGCTTGATATTTTAAAATTTTTTGTAAAAAAGTACTTGCTGAAAAGCTAAATCGATAGTTTTATACACTCACCAAAAAAGTCTGTAATGGCTCTGAAAATTTTGCTGTTATTGCGGAAAATTTTGCTAATTTCAGCCCAGCGGTATTTTTGGCTAATCTTAGCAACACATGTCTACTGACGTGTAGTAAAATGAAATTAGTAGAAAAATTAGTAGCGGCTACTTAATTTTAGTAAACTTTTTGTAAAGCAGAATTTAAAATCTGTTTGCTAAAATCAGCAAAAAAAAAATACTAAATATTGTGAATATTAGTAAAAAATTAAAAATTTTTTTTTTATGAGCATCAAATTTTTTTTATTTTATTTATTTTTTTCAAAAAATATTTTATACAAAATTAAAACAAAATAAAAGGCTTAAAAATCTTAAAAATTGTTAAAACATAAACGAATTAATCATTTTGTTGTTATTTGGTAATTTCTGTTTTGAAAATTATTTAGTCATTTTTTTTTTTACTTTTAAGGTCGATTGTTTTTAGGGTTGATTTTAGCACTAAAAAACTTTTTAGTGCTTTTTTAAGTGGCTGTCCTATTTTAAGACATGAGTCGGTATCTTCACTTCCGTATCCCTTTTTTAATCTATGTAACATTTTAATGCAATTTAAGTTTATAGGTGTAAGTTTTAATTAGAAATAACATATCCTTCAATATCCACTTTTTTAAAATTAGTAATATTTTTGGTTATTTTAGCAAATCGGTTTTAAAAAATTTGTAAAATGATTTCTAAAATTAGCAAAAAAAAATAAATATTCTGTAAAAAGTCTGTAACTTGTAAAATATAAATAGCAAAAAGATTTGCCAAATAATATTTTTTTTAATAAAAATTAGTACAAAAATAGCAAAGTGGGATTGAAAACTGTTTACAAATTTTTCTACAAACTTTTTTTTCTGAGTCTAAAACATATCCCCTAAAGTTCAACAAACAGTAAATATGATCAATGGAATTTTCCGAGTTATCGGCAAATTGCGTTTTGTTTATTTATATGTAGATATTTCAAAAAAGTTATATGAAATTTCGTTCGACAAGACGTATGAGTGGCTTAACAGGAAGCGTTGCTTCCTGTAAATAAAATTTGGGTATGTTATAAAAAATCAACAAATAAGAGACCCATATTTTTGATTAGCGGCCCAATATTATAATTAGGTGTTTTAAAGTCGGCTCAAAGTTGACCCTATAATTGTTCTTGATATCTTATGAAAGCTAATTGGAAGGGGCATTTCGGGTATGGAGCACATGCCCGAGCATAACCGACTTCCTTTGACATTGGAAGTTGCAGAATATTTTTTAACTTTTTGACGACGAATGGTTGATATATATCCTATTTTTACTTGCAGAAGGTTTTTTAGAAAACTTATTTAGTCGTTTGTAAATATAAATTTATTCAAAGTCTTGCTTATCGTTCGCTATGACCTTATCCCATCTTTCTAGCAACATATGGGTTCGCCGCCAAAAGAACTGCTTATTTTAGGCCAAGAACGAATCAATCCAATTTCTGATAACCTGTTCTGAAGTGAAGAGTATTCCAGTAAAAGTGTTCTGCGTCGATCAAAACAAATTGTAGTTGGACAAAGAAAGGTCTAAGCTATAAGGCGGGTGAGTTAAAACTTCCCAACCACTATTTTCTAAATAGTTTGCATTGCCATGATGAAATATTACGACTTCATGTCAGATCGAATATTCCGAACGTGTTTCGGCTAATGCTCGCTTCAAACGAATAAATTGTGTTTGGTACAGGTCCCATGAGATCGCCTGGCCCGATTTCATCAGCTCATGATAGATGTCACCCTCCTGGTTCCACCAAATACAAAGCATTACCTTGGCGCCATGGATATTCGGTATTGGCGTTGATTTGTCTAGTTGGCCGTACTTCACATACGATCTCTTGCGCTTCGGATTGCCGTTATGAATCCATTTTTCATCGCCAGTAATGATACGGTGTAAAAATTACTTCTTTCTATGTCGTTCAAGCATCAATGTCTCTCGGCTTTAATTCGTATCGTACCCAATTTCCTTGCTTTTGGATGAATCCAGCTGAAATTGCTGCTTGAGTGATTCCCAATGATTTTGCTGCCTCTTCATGAGTAATCCTACAATTCATCATCTTCGAACTTTTTTGGTTTACCTGGGCGGTTTTCGTATGCCGTGTCAAAATCAACACTTCTGAACCACACAAACCAAAAACAAAATTTCCCGCAAATAATGCTTTGTTGGCACAAAATTCGATATTTTCGAAGCAAATAAAACTTTGTTGTTTACACTGCTTCGTTCAATGACTACGTGTGAATTAATGACAGATGTTTACTCTTCCAAATGACATATGTGTTATTAAAGACACGCCATCTGTTGTGAGTTAGGAGAAAATATAACTGTTTATCATTTTAATACTACTTGTAGATTGAGCAAAAAGTATCTAGAGTTTGTAGAAAACTAGTTTTTGATTCTTGTTTATAAGTGTTTTGACAAGTCAAAACTAGCAAGGGCCAAAAACAAGATAAGTATTTTCCAAACTGGACATTAAAATACTGTTCGTTGGGGCTATTAATGATTTAAGTGATCCTATTAAGTTATTATAGGAAAAGGTGTTAAAATATGAGAATTTTGCTTTTTTTAAGCCCTTGTGTGAGGTGACTAAATAAATTCTAAATTATATACAAATTAAAAAAAGGATTAAATATTATTTTAAATTTTATAGAAATTTATGAAAGCTGAATTTAGTTTAATCTTATTAAGACAGTTCTCACTGAGTCTAAATGCTGATTTCCAATAAATTAATTTTATTGCCGCGATTTTTTTAGTTGGTCTCTATTTGACAGATATTTGTTACCGTCTAGTTTTTGTTCTCTTTTCAATTAATATATTAAATTTCAAATTAAGTGTTGCTTTTAAATTAAAACTTTAATGTGCAATATTAGATTTATAAATGCATTCAAACAAATTTTTTATACTTATATGCATTGAATCATAACGGTTAGTATGATGAAATGGAAACAAAATAAGGATATAATAGAAATTTTATCAAAAAAAAAACCTAAAAGTGTACATCATCAGAAATAGTTTAAACCCAATAAACAGTTTTAGTATACACTCTAAAAAATGCTTGTAAAATTACTACTATAAAAGGGGCAAAGTTTTATGTAATATTACGAAAATTCGGTAAATACAAACACCAAATGCGTAAAACTTTTTTGTGCACACTTTCATATACAATAATACACACACGCAGTATTTTTAGACACTATTTGTCTACAATTAAACACATTATGCCTAAAATTAGTACTGTTTTGTTAAATAAAAATTTTACGCACAAAGATTGTAAATATACTAACTTATAGTAGTAAAAAAATAAGACATTTTGTAATTGAAAAAAAAAATTACATTTTGTAATTGGAAAAAAAGAAACGATAAAATTTTTAAACATAAAAAATATATTCATTGGTTTTTTAAGTTTATCAATTATTAGGAATTTCTGAACAATAAATTTATTGTTTTTATTCTTGCTGTAAATTAACAAACAATAAAATTATGGGTTTTATTGTGAATTACAAAATAATAAATTTATTGTTTTTATTTCAAAACAAAAATTTTTTTGCTTTTTAATTTTCAATATCATGGTAGAAAATGTGCGCATTTTTGTAGGATTTTTCGTGTTTCTTTAAGCACAAATATGGTGAATTTACTTTTTAAATTTAAAATTTCATGGAATTTTTACACACTTTCAATGCAATTTTACTCACTTTGTATTCACCAACTTACGCATAATGTGTGTTTTTTCATTTACGCACACAGAGTAAATTTACCCAACTTATATTAGGAGTACAGTTTCCTACTATAAGTTGGGTAAATTTCAACAGAAATTAATTAGAGTGTATATACAAAACAATACAATCATAAATAAAACTTTATTAAATGTCTGAAAGGTGTATTACTTGATAAGTACATGAAATTCAGATTTTTATTCCACTTTCGACGAAATTCATGTATAACATTTTAATGTGTACCATTTACCCTCCGAATTACTTTGCCATTGCCAGTAACGTTAACACCGACGTACTAAAAAAATGGCATTACAAACTAGATGTGACGTTGTGGTGTTATGGTTAGCGCGTTGCACTGTTACACAGAAAGATGCAGGTTCGATCCGAGCAACAACTGTTCTAAAATGTAACATCTCGCGCAATTACAGTGTTGCCATAATTTTTTTAACTGTCCTCTATCCCTTTCCGAAGAAAGTAACACATTAATTAGCATCTTTAAAATTTGCAGTACTTACCAATCTGGTACAACAACCGGTTATTTGATAATAGCGAGGTTTGCTGGACGTTTTAAAATACTTTTTAACTTCTGAACTGAATTTTACTTGTAATCTAAAATTGGGCATATGTTAGCAAACTTTTACATTTTTTTTCTAAAAAAAATGGTAAATGTTTTGAGAATACATAAAAAAAAAATCATAAAATAGCCATAAATATTTTTTACAAAGTGGGGCAATAAGTATCACCCTATTTTAAATTGCTGCAATTTTTAAAAGTTGCACGGTATATCAGATTGGTTTCTACATTCGTAGTGGACACGTGCGGAATTTATAGTAAATATAACACTATACAACACAAAAAAAAAATTACAAGCTTCCGACAATAGATTCTGATAGAGGGGACAAAGCGAAATATTCATATATCGACGTTTTGAAAGTTTACGCCTGAAATTTATTTTAGGTGAATTGGCATAAGAAACCCTTGCGACGCTTACATTTTAAGTATAAATTGCGTAGAACATTTTTTTGCATTCTTGTACCCTTCAAACTGGTAAAAAGTTCCACAAAAATATTTTTCGCAAAATTCTACTGCAAAAATATGCTTAAATGTTAATTTCATACCTAAAGTTGGTGCTAAAATGTGCGCATTTTTTTAGTTCATATTAAAAATTGTTAGAGGGGGTAATTTTAATCTCCATAAAATAAAATTCATACTTAAACTTTCAAAACGCCAATACAAATATTTTCTTTTTATTTTTTATATTTCCCCTCTACCATAATTCGTTGTCGGAACCCTATTTTGGAAAAAAAGTTTGATTTTTTTGAACAGTGTAATGAATCGCTTCATGACTTAACCGTACAATTTTGAGGCTCAACGACGAATTATATGATTTTCCAGTATAATTAATTTTTATTAAAGCGGCCACGTGAATTTGCAAAATTCTCGGTTCTTGTTCAAAGTGGCGCTATGAAATTAGAACCCATGAATTTTGGTCTCAAAAGGAGAAATCAAAAATAGCTCCAATAAAATAGGGAAAATGAAAAAGAAAAGTAAAATGACGGAAAAGGAAAAATAAATAAAAGTTAAAAATTACCCCAGAAATGTTCGGGCCAAAGTTTTATTTTTATATCTGGCATTGAATTGCATTATGAAATGTAGCCGCAAACTTTTAAAATAAAAAATTTGCCCCAAATGCGTATTTTGAAGGATGCCTTCCCAGCGCGATGAATCTCGCTGAAGGCGACCATTTGTCGGAAATTATTATCCACAATTAATTGGAATGTATAAGCGCGAGTAACCATAATCAGTTAAAAACCAAATGAGTTTTAACTTTAACTTTAACCAAAGTTACAGTGAAAGAAAATCAGATGATGGTTTTTAACCCACACCTAATTATTTTGTGTTATTTCAGATGGTTTTGTGAAATTTTGGTTTTAATTTAAATACAATTTAATATTAGAGTTTGGTGAATAAAATATTTTGTCATATTTTCCACCTGCTGCCTGAAAATAATCTTTTGTTTTTTTCGAAAAAATTTTTTTTAACGCAAAATTGTTTTCAGACTTGACAAAGTTTTTCTTTCAACTCGACAATGTTTTCTTAATTTAAATTCTTTATTTTATCTAAGATGGTATACAAAGAATAGTTAAAGACAAATTAAATGAGTTTACTTATTTTTTCAAAACTTCTGCAAAATCTTTCCAAAAATTACCAAAACTTTAGATACAAAAGTAAGTACTTGGTTAATTTTCCCAGGTTTTTTTTTTTAAATTTATATAATAACTACAATATTTATATAATAAAAACAAAAAATTTGTACTTTTGTCACCCGTTTTTTCGTTTTTAAAAATGCAAAAAAAAAATTATGCAACTAAAAAATTGTTTATTGGGTAAAGATGCATACACTTACATATCTATTCAACATACATAAATGCTAGTAAAAAAACGGATGTCTGAACAAAAGCAATTTTTGCATATCAAAGCAAATGAAAATGCATTCATATTTGCTTGTGTGCATTTATATAAATACATATGTGTGTGAGTGTGTGTATGTATGTATGTATGTATGTATGTATGTATGTGTACGTTTTTGTATGTATCCTCCACCCATATATGTTGATTATATTCAATGTACATCACACAACCTTGTTCTGGCTTTGGGTTTCATCAACCATTTTGAAAAATTTTGAAAATTTTTTAGGAATCCACACATTAATTCTTATGAACATGTACAGCAACATCATGCTCCATATCCTTGTTGTATAGACCATACCGTGGCTGGCAAATGTTAGTTAAACTCTGTATGTTGCATGTATGCCTGAGTTTGTTTGTATGAATGGATTGGATATACTAAAAACGATTTATTGCAATACTATCGTTGGTTTTTATGGGCCTTTCATAAAACAAAGCTTAATTTTTTTTTGTGTTTGTACATATTTTGATGCAATTCTGTATGCACTGCATGTTCAATGTGTGTGTGTTTTAAGAGTACACTCACCAAAGAAAAGTCTGTAATGGCAACTGAAAATTTTGCTGTTATTACGGGAAATTTTGCTAATTTGAGCCCAGCGGTGTTTTTTGCTAATCTTAGCAACACATGTCTGCTGACTTGTAGTACAATGAAATAAGTAGAAAAATTAGTAGCCGCTACTAAATTTTAGTAAACTTTTTGTAAAGCGGAATTTCAAATCAGCAAAAAAAATTACTTAATATTAACATTAGTACAAAATTTTAAATTAATTTTTTTTATCGAGCATCAAATTTTTTTTATTTTATTTTTTTTTCAAAAAATATTTTATACAAAATTAAATCTTAAAAATTGTTAAAAAAATAAACGAATTTATCATTTTGTTTTAATTTGGTAATTTCTGTTTAAACATATATTTTAGTAATTTTTTTTACTTTTAAGGTCGTTTTAATTGTTTTTAGGGCTGATTTTTAGAACTAAAAAATTTCGTTAGTGCTATATTAAGTGGATGTCCTATTTTTAGTCATGAGTCGGTATACTCACTTCTGATCCCTTTTTTAATCTATGTAACATTTTAAGGCAATTTAAGTTTGTAGGTGTAAATTTTAATTAGAAATAAAATTTTCTTCAGTATTCACTTTTTAAAATAAGTTATTTTTTATTTTTTGCTAATTTTATCAAATCGGTTTTCAAAAATTTGTAAAATGATTTCTGAAATTAGCAACAAAAATTTGTAAATATTCTGTAATTTGTAAAATGTAAATAGCAAAAAGATTTGCCATATAATAATTTTTTTACTAAAAATCAGTACAAAAGTAGTAAAGTCGAATTGAAAACCGCTTACAAATTGTTCTACTAACTTTTTTTTTCTGAGTGTATGTACTATAAAAACTCATTTTTCTAAAAATGCATTTATACTGCAATTTTTTCTTTTTGTATTCTGTTGAACTCTTTTTTTTTCTATTATATATTTTTGTTATTCCTATTTGGTTTTGTTGTTTTGGGTTCGTTTATATTTCAGGTTCGTTAGTTGCATTTTATAAAACTGCAAAATTTTTCAATTTATATGCAGATGCATGTTGACGCATTATAGACAAAATAATGCACAAAATATAAATTTTTTTCTCTCCTGGCCTGTTGTTAGGGAATTGTAAAATGAAAAAAATATAAAATTTAAAAACTTTTATAAAGTGCATACTAGACTGGCATATGAAAAAATTATTCTATTTTTATTATTATTTTTAAATTATTTATTGCAAACTTTTGTTGATTTGTCCAGAGAAATAATAAAAAAATATATGTATAAAAAAATTATATATATTTTTTGTAATATCGTAACAAGCGTCCACCTGCGGGTATTTGATTTGTTTTTAATGTATTTCATTTGAATATATTTGCATAAATTTCAATTTGTTTATTTCTATAAAAATATCTACTTAAATATTAATTTTGTGATGAAATATTTTTTTTTTTAAGAAATGTAACTTAATAATAAAATTTTTAATTTATAAAGTATAGATTTATTTGTTCTCTAATGCTTCGTTATATACGATAAGTTGTAATTAGAGAACTCATAACGTAATAATTTCACAGAGTGTTTAATAATTATAAAAACTCTATTGATACAAAAAGAGGTCTTACATACACAGAAAAAAGTTTCACAAAATGCTAAGTACCCAGTTACAAATAAAAATATATTCTAATGTATCCTACATATTGTTTGATATGTGCATATACGATATATGTACGTATGTTATATGAATCATAAACGAATGTATGTAACATGTATGGAAGCAGATATTTATCTATGCGTGCTAAAAAATACAATAACTTTTGGTAATATATGGAATCATTCATGTGATATAATTTCACATTAATGATCATATGCACTCTAATAAATGTTTGTTGAAATCTTCTCTATTAAAAGGAGGTAACTTGTTACATATGTATATACTATAAATTGGACAAAAATATACACAAATATTTTGTTTTAAAATAATAGACACAATGTGTCTAAAAGTACGTTTTTAATTGTATCAAAAATGTTCAGCAACATTATGATTTGGTTGAAATTTAAATAGAATGTGTTTGAACATGTTTTTTTTTTAATAATGTTCAATATAATTCCTTAAAATTAAAAAGTGCATTTTCAGAGAAACGTTTTATTTATAAAAATAATAGATGAAAACCACTAATTTTCTAAAACAAAACTTCAGATTCTGAAGACTTTTTAATATGCAGGGTGGGACAAATAACACCTACCAATGTAAAACACGTATAACTCTTGTAATAATAGTTTTTTTTATTAATTTTTTTATATATTAATATGACATCAGACAAATGTCCACAATTTCGCTCGATACAAACATTGGCTGCTTTAAGCGCGTTTTCCGTAACACTACGTAATGTTTCTGGTTGCAGGCTCAGTATTTCTTTTCGAATATTCAGCTTTAGCTTTCTGCAATGTTGTTTGGCATATGCCCAATAGGCCGGAACGACGACGAGTTGAGACAGATGGATCATTTGCAACAATCTGCCGCACAGTTTCCACGTTGTTTTCACTACGAATATATCGTAGCAACCTCTTCCAGGATAGTCGACCACTGAACCCCGTTCCTCAAAACGGCTGATCAAGTTCCTTATTATGAAGGCTGTGGGAGCTAATCTTGAATTAAAATGTTGACTATATTTTCTCTGCTTCATAACTATTGATCTTCGACAAGAAAAAAACACAATTATATTAGAAAACAAAAAATGTATTCGGGTTTTACATTGGTAGGGCTTATTTGGCCCACCCTGTAGAAGCCCATAAGATTTGTACTCATCATAGTCATCCTTCCTAGTGTAGAAATCTAGTAAAAAGTTATAAAAGTTTAGACTTGAATTTCTTAAATGTACCAGTGCATCTCTGGTTCCAATGTCTACACCTAGTCAATACACGCAGAGAAAAAACATGGTTGAAATATGACCACTGCTACTTTATTGTGCTTGCTGCAATCGGGTATGGTTGTCACAACCAAGTTATTGGTTTTCTAAGCATCAACATGGTCGCTACCATCATTATTTAGTAAATATTTTACTATTTTATGATTGGCACCCTATATTTTATATTATGATTGGCTGTAACCATACTGTGGTAACAAAAATTCTGACTATGAAAAAAATATGATAATTATGCAACGATAAAATGCTGGCAACAATCAATAAATAATTTTACAATCAAAGAAAGAAAAGTTAGTTTTCTTAGATTATGGATTATATAATGATAATCCAGGAATCACAATATAGTTATGAGGGCCCATAGTATGATAACATTTTGAGCATACAATGATTACGTGCGATCATATTATGATAAGTTCATTATAACATGAATATTAAATTTTTTAAGCTAAAGATCTTTTTTTATATAATTTCTTATTATATTTTCATTATTTCGCTAACAATTTGTTAGCATCTTCAGGAATACAAAATTTTAATTATTTTGTTTTCCTGAAGATGCTAACGAATTTTTAGCGAAATAGTGAAAATAAAATAAGAAATTTTATAAAAAAAAGATCTTTAGCGTAAAAAAATTGAATATTAATATTAAAATAAGATCGAATAAAGTTATATAATTTTTATTACAACATGTTTATTTAGGACCATAATATGGTAATTTTTGAATCATAATATAACTGTAGGGACTATATTATGGTAAAAATATGGTTATTTTATAATTACATGATAACCATAATATAGTACGATTATGGTTGGGACAACCATAAACCCAAAAATATATGATGCTCTTCGAATATGATTGGCCCAACCATATTTTTTCTTTGCGTGTAGTTGTGTAGATTCGAATTGACAAGCTCATGTTAAATGTCTACAGCAGAGAGCGTCGGCTGGGACATACTTAGTCAGTAGTACTGGTGACAAAGTCAATAGTCAATCACTAAAGTTTCACTATCGACATTTCCTTCAGGGTATATACCAAGTTAACCCTTTCGAACCGACATTCGAATAGCAATGTTGCAATAAAATTATTGGTGGCAGTAGGTTACTTAAGTAATAAATAAGGTATCGGCAAATAAAATTCTGAAAAACAATTATTGGGGAGCTGTAGAGTGGTTGTAAACCATTGTACCACTCGGGATGTTAAGTGGTACAAATAAGTACCAACCGTCCGTTAAAACAAACTAAATCAAAAGGAAGTATAGCAAATAATATATCATATTTTATTGATTTTTTATGTATTGAAAAAGAAAAGTGTAGAAAGGTTATAAAAAAATTGTTTTTACATAAAATTTATTTGAAATATGTATGGTACAAAGAACATTTTGCAAAGTGTCACTTGGCATTCCTTGCAGATTGTCTTATTGCGTGTCTGTTTCTTTCGAGCGCTACAGTTGGTACCACGACGTCGGGAAGTTTCTTTCACAGGAAGATGCATTGCAATTGGCAGTTTGTGGTGATGCGCTTGGTTTTATTGATCGACGAACGGCTGTAGTTTTTATACCTTCCTGGATCAATGTCTCTGCTAACTTTACTAACATAAAAACGCCTTGAATGGCGTATTTTTCAATTGAGATCATATAAATGGCCCAGGAATTCACGGCTGTCATCATTATCAAAAGATAAAAAGTTTTTTTTCACCACATATTCGATTTTCGATCATATTCGTAAAGACCAGCATTTGATCAGCCAAGTCAACGCCTCCAATGATCTCGCTCACCTGTTTTCAATGTTTTTGTAACAGTTGTTAATGTTGCGTCGTGATAATTACTTAGTACCAAAACTTCTTTGGTGTCTTACCATTTTTCGCATTTTCTGCTTCACCACTTTTCAACTTGTTGCCAAAACATTTAGGCAAAATTTAGGCTGGAAAGGAAACAGTGTTTAAAAAAATTCACTGAAGTTTGAAGATGATATGATATGAGCATATTTAATTTAAAACATTTAGAGACGTTTAAACTTTAAGTGGTACACACCCTGTAGGAAATGTCGATAGTGAAACTGTACTGATTCACTATTGACTTTGTCACCTGTACCACTGACTAATTATGCCCCAACCAACACTTCTGCTGTAGACATTTAACATGTGCGTGTCATTGCAAATCTGCACAACTATTGACTAGGTGTTGACATTGGAACCCGAGATTCAGTAGTACATTTTAGTAATTCTAGTCTATACTTTTGGAACTTTTTACTAGATTTCCACACTAGGAAGGAAATAAGATTAAACAGGTGCATTTATTTTGTTAAATTTGAAATTTTATAAATACAAATTTTTTTAAAAATTTCAATAAAGTAAAAAAATGATGGTGCAAATTTAATTTTGGTGAAGACAAATCTTCAAAAGACCGCACAAAATCATCCACAGCCTCCGTAAAATATTCATTAGGCTCCACAAAATCTCTTGAGTTGCAACTTTCACTAAAAATTGTTGCCTCTTTCTGGTTATTTTTTATACAAAATTTATTGTTTTTTTTTTTTTACAAGTTTTTTGTAATTTCTTTTGCTTATTATATATTTTGTTCAAATTTGTATACTTACCTTTTAAATTCATTTTTCTTTTTATTAAAAACTTTAATTTTGCATGCAGCTATGCACATGTATATTCAGCAAAATAAAACAATAAAAAAAATCCAAGAACAAGCAGCTGCAAGAAAGGAATGTAAAAAGTATAGACGCTTTGTGGACATGTCAACAAACAGTCACCCAAAATAGTCGACAAAAGTGGTGACTTGTAGACACTTGATCCCAGGCTCCCTACAGAGAATATCGATGGGAATATAAAAAGGACCTAACTTGATTTTTTTTACTTGACAAGAGAAGGAAAAAACTTAATAAAACACGTAAAATTTTAGATGCAAAAAAAGTTTTAATGCTATTTTTAAAAAAAAAGCAACATGTTTTTGGAAATTGCATTAAAATTTTTTTTGTATCTAAAATTTTACGAATTTTATTAAGTTTTTTCCTTCTCCTGTCAAGTAACAAAAAAATAAAGCTGGGGGCTTTTTATATTAAGCCTTCGATATGTACGATGCGGTACGAAAGGGTTAATATTCGTCAGCCTCTTACTACAAATATTGTTCGTGTACATGTGGCGTATGAGTGATATTTATTTACAAATAAATAATTCATACGCTACGTATGCAACTTATTATGTACTTTAATTTAGGTTTGTGAATAACACCAGTGGACATAAAGTTCTTTTTGGTTATGTCGAAAAAATAGTTAAAATCTAACGACTTAGGTGTTTTGCTTTTAAATAGTATTTTCATCAGAAACTATTTTGTAATAAATCGATTTTGTAATTCGATTTTGGTACTTGTTAAAAGTCTACAAGAACTTACTTCGAACTTACCTTTTTAGAAATTTCCAAGGCCAAATTAAACCTAACTTTGTTGCGCTAAATTCACAGTAAGTTATTGTAGACTTCGTAAAAGTACTACAAACCTAAAGTATAAAATATGTGTTCTTTGTTCCACATTCCTGGCGAAAATTCCAAACATTTAAAATTTTCCATGTGAAAAAATGGTTGAAATGTGTTGTCGTCGATTATGATATGATTTTTCTAAATGTTTTATATATTTTATTAAGCAATTTGTTTTTTTTCTGGAAAAATTAGAATATATGTATAAAATGTATTTTATTCTGGCTCGAGCTCATGGAAAAGTTATTCTAAATGGAAAAATTTTTAGTTTTTATTTGTAATCATGGAGAATACACAGCAAAAATTATTTAGACACCTACTACTACCTCATCAACAATTATAATATTTAGAATATTTATAACATTTTCGAGCAAAAAACATTATTCAAAAGAAAAATATTTGTTTGTGCAAGTTTTTAAAAAAGAAAAAAAATTTACAAAGAGATGATTTTTTTAAAAAATAGCTTTTTCAAAAAAAGGACCAATGAGCCAGCAGGATAGAATACTTAGTATTTTCGGTTGGCGCTACCCAACCTTGTCAATATCCATGCTCTTCTTCTCCCCTTGCGGTCATTGCTTGTTGATGATTGTCTATTTTATATTGAGTGTTAGGAAACAAATTAACAAACTTGTAAACAACAACACAATTAGACTAACATCAACGAAATTTAACAATTTATATTTATCCTCTATATTTTAAAAATAATTAAAAAAGAATATGATATGATCTTAAAATCCTACTATACTATTCACTTACAAAATAACAGATCAACAATTCATAAAATTCCATTACTTTACACACAAGGATACAGTGCAAAATATAATTCAAAATATTGTCTATTCATTAACTATCAACATAGATTAAGTTGTAGATTTAATATGGATTAAGACAAACATTTGATATTAAATGCTTCATATAAGCTGTGTTATTTGATACTTTAAGAATTAAAGTTCATAACATAAAACTGTAAAATATAGAGGATAATATAAATTGTTAAATTTCGTTGATGTTAGTCTAATTGTGTTGTTGTTTACAAGTTTGTTAATTTGTTTCCTAACACTCAATATAAAATAGACAATCATCAACAAGCAATGACCGCAAGGGGAGAAGGAGAGCATGGATATTGACAAGAAGAGCATGGATATTGACAAGGTTGGGTAGCGCCAACCGAAAATACTAAGTATTCTATCCTGCTGGCTCAGTGGAATTTCTCAATTTTTATTCTCTATTACTTACTAATAAAAATTTTCATGTTTCTTTACAATAAAAATAATTAAAAAAGAATATGATATGATATTAAAATCCTACTATACTATTCACTTACAAAATAACAGATCAACAATTCATAAAATTCCATTAAAGGACCAATTTTTAAAAAAAAAAGTTCCAGTTTCCCGAAAAGAAAGTACATTTTTTTGTAAAAAAGTTTTTCAACAAAATGCCATTTTTCAAAAAAACAAAAGCAATTTTTCGAAAAAAACTAACAAAAGAAACTAAAATTTTTGCAAAAGAGTATAGTTTTCAAAAAAGTACCAAAAAGGACTATTTTTGAAAAAAAACACATTTTTCAAAAGTAACACTTTTATTATACATTTATTAATCTATTGCTGAGAATAACCGTCCCACGGTTTTTTAAACCGTCACACTGATGAGTGTCTGTCATTTTTTTAAGTTGTTCAGAAGATGAAAGACATATACTCTGACTGCTTATGTATACTGAAGACGATATATCTCATCTATACAAGTATATTTATATTGATTACTAACAGACTTATATACGTACGAGTACAACTTCGGTTTATTATAGCAACAAAACATATTTTAACTCGTATAAAATAAAGCTGAAATATATATTTGTGCTTTGATAAATTTTTAAATTTCTAAGGAAAAATATTTTAAATCTAAGATATAAGGGAATTGAGAATTGGGATATTTGTAACAAACAAAAGTGTTGCTAATAATAGTTTTTGATTGTTAAGTCTCCTTTCTTGTTTAAGAATTTCTTGATACATGCAACAAAAAAGTTTTCTTAAGAAATCGGCCAGTCGCAAGTGCGTGAAAAATTGGTAAAGTACTCATCCGATGCTCAGTAAAATTCAAAGTGACATGAAAGCGCACAACAAGCCGACAATAAAGGTTAAGAGTATGTCATATTTTTGGAAATGACTCGTTTGAAAATTCTGTATCTTCACTTCCGATTTATATTTTTCAACCTCAACTAAGTCTAATTTTCTATGAGTTTTCTGTCAGAAATCTTTCTTGTATTGCAGTAAAGAAAGGTATCTTCGCAATAATTATATTTTGATATCAAAACATTTCGAAATATTAGCCAACCTAAAATCGGTTGCAGCTATCGGCTTTTAGGCCATAAAATCAAATATCGTGGCTATTAAAAAAAAATTTTTCATAACTGCCACCCTAACATACCAATATATATTAAGAAAAAAAAATCTCTTACTTCTGAAGATGAATGGATGTATAGTATTTGCCTGTGGACACTGTTATATTTTCCAATTTTTTTACACCATAATGTAAATGTCATTCAAAGTCGGTATTGCAAAAAGTATTGCACTTGTAATAAGTCAGTCACTACAATTTGATTTCACAATGGTCAGTCATTTATATTCTCAACTCATAGTTTTGCATTTAAAATGCAACAGAGCAAAACTTTTTATAGCTAAAGAATAGCTTTAGATTTAATAACGAGAAAATAAAACAAGGATATGCCTCCTTGTCGATACGAGCCATTTAAAGTGATGAAATAAAAAGAAGGTGACGATGATGCTGATGATGATTCTATGTATTGTAGTTCAGTTTTCTTTGTTGTTATTGCTGTAGTCGTGTTAGCAAGTCTTATGTCTATAACAAATGTATATGCAATTATAGGACGTTGATTTAGTATTTTTGGCTTTATTTTGTGTTTTTGTTATGACTCGACATAAAATATGTATGTTATATCTGCATATATGCATGTTGATTTTTTGTTTGTTTGTATACATGAGCAGTTGTAATGTATGTTGCATGTATATGTTTTTTTGTTTGTTCTTATTAAGAATTTCCAAAGTTGAACTAATTTTTTTTTGTATCCTTTCGCTGATGTTGCAATGCATTGGCAAACATGTCTTTGATTTTTTGTTTGTTTATATTTTGCATTAAAAAATATTTTTCTTTGTAGCTTTCAATTATATTGTATTGAGTTGTATCTACTTCTCATGTGTATGCATATGACTTGGTTTCTGTTTTTTTTTTTACAATTTCTTATTTCATAAAGAATTTTGTTACTCTGGGATTGAAGAATTTTTTTTGTTTATTTTCTTTGCTTTAATTTGAAATTTTGTTCTTAGTTTTATTTGTTGCATTTCATATTGCATGCATTTGCGCAGAATATATGACGTGTTTTGTTGGAATATTTTTTACTTGTTTTTTTTTTTTATAAAGCAAAATAGAGGGAATGATATGCAATATTTTTAATGAAAAAGTACAGTATATTTATGGTTTTTAATTTGGAATGAAAAGTAGAAAATATTGTTGGAATCGCCACAAAATTTTAAAGTTTGAGTAAGATACACAAACTAAAGGAAGGGACTTTTTCATAAGAATACTAATAAAGTATACACTTTATTTAAAGGAATTAAAAATGGATCTGGTATGATATAACTATAAACTGATCAATATCAAAAATACATATATTTCTTAAAATTCTTCTATTGAAAATGTAATTGAATAACCAATTCATAGACAATCAATTTTGCAACTGATTCAATGATGCCAATGATCAGTATTACAAAATTAACACGCAATGTCCATGTTTTGTAATAGTAATAACTTAATCATTGATTCAAATACAGAATTAATTGACTATGACTTTGTTATTGAATAAAATCTTTAATGGAAGGAGTATACGGAGCGTTTTGTTTTTGTGAGCGTGTGGATAGTAGTGAAATTATTGTCCATTGTGCCAGGATACAAAAAAACTCAATCTGAATTAAAAACAAATCTAAATTTAATGCAATTCTAATTGTTATAAAAACGCTTCAACATTAAAAATCCCAACAAAAAAGTGAATAAATCTTTCAGAGATTTCCTAATTTACCAGTCATGGGATAGATCACAAAATAGGTGCTTTCAGGCCGGTCCTGTTTTCACAAATCACGGAACAAGTGCTCGAACTTTAACTGACCCCTTTTTCCCACAGAAGAGTTAATCGTGTTTATAATGGTCGTGTGTATAATGGTGTTAAGCTGAAAGGTTTTTTAAAACTAGTTGGGCAATTAACATAACAAATAATGAAATTGATGATCTTTTGCAAGAATCTGAAATCATTTTATAGGAAACTACATTATCTAAAGCTACATTAGTTAAATTTTCTAAACACTTTCAGAAAATGTACTATAATTAAATACATTTCCATTCTAAAAAAGAAAAAACCATTTAGACTTCTGCATTTCAATCCAAATAAATACATATAGTGAAAACCCATCATTGAGAAGCTTTAACTTTTTTTCCCCTTGAACTGCCTTAAAAAAAATTGGATTATTGCAACAAGAAAAAGTGCAAGTTGTAGCAAAAAAAAAAAAATAATATGCAACAGCCAAATTAAAACAAAAATTGTAGCAAAACAAAAAAATATGCAAGTAGGATAACTTGAAACGACAGTAGCTAAAAATAGAAAAAAAGTAAACTAAATCAAAACAATACTGTAGTCGAACATCATCATCCTCCTGCTCCTGTACCTCCTGACAATGTAGTACAGCATAAATGCGTAAGATTTCAAAAGTATATACGGTTGTTAGCATGACGCCTGTTTTGTTGCATAGCAAATATTAAAAATGATTTTTCATATAGTTAGTAACCCAACATGCAGCAGTTAGTCTTTATTTTGTTTGATTTTCCTTTTTACTTTTTATAGTTTTCTGTTTCAATTTGATATTGAAGTAAGATTTTTCATATATTTTTTTTTTACTTTTACTGAGAATGAGAACAGACTAAATAAAAAGGAGGATATTGTGTGTGTTTTTTTATAACTAGAAAAAAAGTGTTATAGCAAGCAGAGACTGACAAATTATGGTTTTCAGTTTAATAAAACTGTTGGCAGAAAAAAAACAGTCTCCGATTTTCTTGAAATCGAACCTTTCTACTTGTCAAAGGCTTTAGTGTAAAAATTACAGTAAAATAAATGTTTGAATATTTAGTGCAATTAAGTACTTATAATTCAGCTTCAGAACTCTGAAAAGCTGAACTTCTGAAAGCTGATGTCAATTTTTCTTCAATATTTTTCGGCATATGATATAATTTTGTTATTAATTTTTAAAAAAACATGAGACATGTGGTCTTCGTCTCATGATATAATGTTTTTAAGATTTGAAAAATAAAATTAATTTTGGTTATTTAATTTTTCATATTGACCATGAGGGCACTTAAAGATTAATTTTCTAAAATTGGCTTGAAATGCAATTTTTAAGCCTTGCAAAATAATATCAGTTTAGTTTAAGAAAGAACATATCTTTGGATTTTTCTTTACAAATCCATTTCCTTCTCAAGAGCACTTATAAGTAAAATTTTAAAAATGAGCCTAAAATACTGTTTTAAAATCTTGCGAAGTAATATTGGCAATTTGGGTTCAATGCGCTAAAACAAAATACCAGTTGCTTAAAAAAACTATATCAAAAACGGCCTTTTCGTGGTAGTGGTAGTTTTAAATATCGGAATGTATTTAGCACAACATAGTGAATGTTTTAATCCAGATTTCTGGCTAAAGTATTTGCGCAGATATTTAAATCCCATTTAAACCACGTTTTTTTTTAAAATACAAACATTCAATTTCAGTGAAATTGTCTGTGCATCAGCGACACAATTTTAAATGTTTGATTTTTAGCCCAAAAACTTTTGCCGCAAGAGAAAACTTCGTGACAAATTTCAGGTTCCTATCTTTAACGTGTTAACCCCGTTTTTACTTCGTTCTTATTGCAAATTCCAAAAAGTATATTAGCCATTAGCCCGAGGAATAAATATTCTACAATTAAAATTCTAGCCAAAAAGGTTTGAGAAGGCCCTTAAAGTGGAGACTTTTGAACACAAATTTTTAACAGGACACTAGAAAAATTACGTAAATTACTTTATCAGTAAATGAACCCAAACTTCTGAACAGATATTCATCATTTTAGGTTTCTTGCCAAAACGGTATGGGCAGGTAGGCCGTTAAGGGGAACACTGTTCCCCTTTGCGACTTAGATTATCAGGAAAAAACATATTT